>JAEBDU010007502.1:0-13436 GCA_016802625.1 Heliconius numata | reverse complement strand
ATGAATCTCCGGCTGTGAATTAATATCGGTTTTTTTAGTTTCACACTGTATCCCGTATTTAGCAGGGTAGGCAGAGGGAATCCACGGATTGTTCAATTTTCATTGCGTATTTAGTGGCGAAACTCAACGCCGACGCTGCAATCTGACGTTATGCCACGTCAGCCATATCGTAATATGGTGTAGAGTTTTTAAGCAACTCTTCTATTTTGTGGGACATATACAGATTACCACATAACAGATTGAAATTGTTACTCACAAAAGAACATAATAAACAAAGAAACACATATTATATTAAATAAAAAATAGAAAACAATTAGTTTTAGAATAAAGATTTAAAAACTTACGCATCTGTCCACTAGCAACGGCGTTGTATTCATCGGGCGAATGCTGCACGATCAAGTCTATTCTTTCTTGTAAACTAAGTAAAAATAAGACAGCTTCCTCTCGAGTCACGCCTTTCATTTCCATATCGTTTACCTTTAATTTGACAATTTTAATATTAAATTAAAGATTATAAAATTTAATCACTTTAATATTAAAGATTATAAAATCTAGTGTTAAGACACTCCGTTCCCCACGCACCGCCGAATTTAGAGACATTGCACAGTGACGTATTTTAACGCTGCTTAATGAAAATGTTAAGCAATTCATCTCCGAGTGGGAAACGAACCTACAACCTTCACATTTACAGTCCCACGCTTGTGCTTCTGGGCCACAACGGCCTCGCATTTAATTCACATATGAGTATAAAGAAAGGTGGTGAAAGTGTTTTGTTATATTATTTTCTGATTTACATAATGTAAAATGCAAACAGATAAACTAATATAATATTATGCTAACCTTTAAAAAAACTGAATATAAAAGAAGTTATCTCAATTTAAAATACATACATTAAATTAATTTTAAAATATTTTTTTCTTACTTTAAGTATTTTATCAGCGGGCTGTAGTCCCTGTAGCGCAGCGGGGCTCGTCGGTTGCACTCCCGACACGAACACACCGGATCGATTCCCGCCGCATAGTCTCAGACCCACTGAGCCTTCCTTTTGGAAACTTATTAATCTTGGCTCACTTCTGAAAATGTAGGAAATCGTTTTGAAATTTTAAAATTTTAAAATTGATTGATATAATAATGAGTGTATTTATATTAATTTCTGTTCTGTTCTGTTATATTTGACAGATGACTTCAATTGACACATCAAGTCACATTTATGTACTGACTATTTCATTAAAACAAACAAAGAACTATATCGATTTAAATATTACTTTGGTAAAAATATATATAAGAGTCAAAATTACAAATAAGAAAAAATATTTATATAACATTCTAATACGGTATGCTAGAAATCGATTGAGATCCCTTAATCCTTATTGTTTTATGACCCTTAACGTCTTAAACATTATTATTTCACAATAAATACTACTAATACTAAAATATATACAAAACATATATTTGTCTCATTGCAACTTACGGTGGTTTGTTTCTTTGATTCTGCATACCTTCCTCTTCGTACAACTGTCTTCGACTACTGTAGTAATCTGAAAACAAAAAAAACATTCATAAAGAAAACAGTCTTTACGGTGTATCCCACATATACATAGTAGACAGAGCGAATTTAGTGTTAAACACTCTGTTCACCACTACGCCGTCTCTGTCACTCTCCGTCATCAGGATAATTAATCAAAATGTGTATATACAATATACTTTAATGTAAATACATTTTAAGAAAACAATTGTAACGACAAATATACTAATTAAATTCCTATAATGTTAGTAATTGCCCATATTGGCAAACTCATTGCGGTGTAGTTAAAACCGCATTTAGAGCTAACCGCATTGGTTTTATTGAATAGAATTTTTAGATGTTAAATTATATTATAGACCGAAAGCTTTAAGTTTTTAGCCGACTTCTAATAAAGGAGGTTATCAATTTGATATCATCAAAATACATGGCATAAAACAGAATTCTTGCAACTGTTTGCTGAGAATACATCACAATTGGATCACACTAAAAAAAATATTTTATATAAAATGTACAGAAGCCGTAATTTCATGAGAAATTGGACCAAAAGTGAAGCGCTTTAACAACACCATATTTCGCCTTCCCTATCATTCGAAAAAAATCGAGTAGCTGTTTTATACCAAAAAAATTAAAATTACCATCATTCCTAGGTGGAGGAGGTCTTGGAGGCTGTTCATCATGAGACATTCCTCGCCTGTTGTCACTTCGTACCGGCGCTGCTACGTACAAATTCTGCCCACTACTCGAATACGGTGACGATAGCGTATCAGTGGTGGGAAACGTGTGGGCGGTGGCCTCTGAAGAGAAATCTGTATGTGTAAAGGTTTTTTTTATTAAATTAAATAGTATTGAATAGATTGTTAGAACTATCCAGTCTTATGATTCCAATCGTGGCGCAGGGAACAATCGAGCGACAGTATTTTTTTTTTTTTATGGAAAAAGGACAAGGCAAACGAGCGCTCGGGTCACCTGGTGGTGATCACCGCCGCCCACGACCCCGTGCAGCACCAGAGGAGCTACAGGTGCGTTGCCGGCCTTTGAGGTGGAGATAGACTTCGCTTTTGCTTTCGCTTCTTGAAGGTACCCATATCGTACCGACCTGGAAACACTGCCGCGGGTAGGCCATTCCACAGTTCGGTGGCGCGTGGAAGGAAATTTCTACGAAACCGCACAGTAGTGGAGTGCCACATATCCAGATGGTGTGGACGATATTTAAGTATACGCGTTGTGGGTTCGGAAAATGGACTCCCTTATAGAAAATCACTCCAGGAAAATGAAATGTTTAAAATTTTCATTTTCTAGCTCTGGTAAAGCACGGCGTTGAGTTGAGTTTTAAAACGTTTTCTATAATGGTTTAAAACAGTGATCTCATTAACTAGTTCAACCGAACTAAAAAATATCTTCAATTGCTCTAATTAAGAAGTTAAATTAATAAGCATCATTCCTTAGTTGCTCCTTAAAGATTATAAAGGGCCAAGGGTACCCAACATTCATTGTAATATATATAATTGTCTAAATATCACATTACGCAAGGCCGTATAAGGTTAAGGATAACGTCAATAATGCAAACGAGTTTAGCTACTACTGTGTCACGGATGCTAGCTCTACTAGGTTTTCTTTAATACAACTAAACGCCCTTGGTTTGCGTGATAATGACATTACAATGCAATTTTTATCTAGATTCACGCATTATCCCGCATGTAGAAGGATAAGCGGAGGAAACCTAGAGACAATGAAAAGAAACTCTACTCCACGCGCCACCCAGTTTACGAGATATTAGGTTTTTAGTTGCGGAACTCAACGCAGCGCTTTGTCTTCTTACAAGAACGGGGAATAAAAATGCAATGATGAAACAGAATGGCCTCAAATGAGACGTATGTAAGTCTTTTTTGTAGTGACTATAAGCATGTAAGAATAACTCGATTTATTGGTTTTGCAACGTCGGTAATTTTAGACTTTCTTTGGGCACCAAAGCAACAACAGGAGGGCCAAATATTATGAATTTATCATTAAAAATAAGCAAAAAGTCATTTCTATTAACAGATTATACCTAAATATACATACCTAGACTACTATAATTATTCTGATTATAGTTTCCATTAGAGACTGTCTCTTCTCTAATAAGTTCTCTAGTGATGACCAAATTGAGTCTATCTTTACAAGATTCGACCAGTTTTTTCGCTTCTTTAAGTGTCATGGCGTCGGTGACCGCTGTATTATTAATACGAGTAATAACGTCTCCTTCACATAGTCCTTGCCCAGCTTGGTTTAACTGTTCTCTCGCTCGCATCGTTAGTTCTTTTACGTAGATTTTGCAGCCTAACACTATGCCAAAATCTGTAATAAAAGTTTATTATATATTTTTTTTAAATTTGCAGAGTTGGGGGATGTGTTTTAGCTCTTATAATTTGTCTATTGAATTATAAAAAGTAAGGAGATAGCTGTAAAAAGCCATGGAGGCATTTTCCACTTTTAAAGGTACTTAGAAAATTTTACTATATATAGAAAGTACTTTATTATTATTAAATAATATTTTTTTCTCGTTTTTATAAATTTGTTAAGATTACTAGTTAAATAAGTTAAAGATATGTTTTACACAACATTCATGAAAAAAAATCTTTATTTACCAATTATTATTTTTTTTTCAATTAAAAATGTCGGTTATTCTAAATTTAAAAGATCTACATAGAAGACAAACAAGATGGCCGAAAAAAAAGGTTTTCTTTGGCGATACAATACGTAAAGTTATATTTATATTTTGAAAGAAAAAAAAAAACTAAAGCACAGGTAACATAATGCCAATGCTCTCATTATGAAATGACGGTGTGCCAGCTCTATGTCGTACGCAATTATTCTAATTGTATAATTACAGTTAGTTGGGCTTGCAGCCAATTATAGTAAATTTAAATACTTAACTTGGTATATGCTTAAAATAGATATTTAGTAGTCTTAGTCTAGTATAAACTTAATAAGAAGTGATAATATACTTAAGTTTTGATAATTAATTTACACAGTAAATATTTCCTATGTAATTATTATAAATGTAACAGGATTGAACTCTCTTACCTGTCATATAAACATCAAAAAGTATTAGCTAACTAAGCTTTACGTTCATGTTCTACCATAGCGAAATTAGATAATCTTGTTATAAAAAATAATATCAACATTTTATATTTTACCTTCTTTTTTCCCATTCCTCGTGAACGCCAGCTTAATAGTGGTTGGGGCAGTAGGAGGAGGTGCTGGAGCTCGTCTCCGTACCACAAGGGAGACTGTCGCCCCTGACTCCCTCAACACCTGTACCGCCCGCGCGTATTCCACATTCTCTAAGGGAACTCCGTTTACTGATACTATTCTGTCGTTTACTCTGTAAATATAGAATGGTAAACGTTATAAAATATATTTTTTTATATTTTTTTTAGTTTTTAGCATCAATTATTTATTAAATATAATAATATATTAGTTTCTTGATAAGTATAAGAATTTTGTTAAGAAACATTATGAATTTTACTATTTCAAATTCACGCTTTAATTTTAAATAGCACAATTGTACGCCACGTTAGACTTATGGCTATTTAATGGTGTAGAATGCGTGACTTATTGTAATAGTTCTACATCAAAACATAAATAAATAAATGTACTAAACTTTCATTTATTTAACAGATTAAATCAATATTTCCATCTAATTATTATCTTATTGACATTAGAAGCCAGGCAGTTGTGAGTTCAATTCCCACTTGAGAAAATAAAACATTTTACATTATAATTGCCTGGCTCTGGTAAAGACAAAGCCTGGAAAGCCTCCAGAAATCGGTAAAAAATGAGGAAACATGGAGAATAACATATTATCTCCGCCAAGCGCGGCGTTGAGTTCCGCCAAATATCTACGTATACACTTACTGTAGCTTATCTTCAGCGGGACCACCTCTCAGCACGTCGGAAACAGCAATGGAAGGGTCGCCGCTCGCGAAGTGCGGGTTGTCCCTGCCCCCAGACACGGCGATACCAAAACCGTAGCTAGGCACCCTGTTTAATCGAACCCTGTGTGTTTCCCAGCCGGAGTTTCTTTCTGCAGTCTGTAAAAATAAAATAATTTTAATTATAATATAGTTCGGTATACAGGGTGGAAGAGGCAGCGCTTCTTTTACTGAAACTGCATATAGGGTAAAATATTTCAAACCTAGAACTAAAGAAATTAATCAAGGTACCGCAGGTTTTTTTTTCATTTCACGATTTTTATCCATACCAGTATTTCGTGTGACGCACACAAACGCGTGCGACGTTGCCACGTTGACAGGTAAGTGTGTGCGTGTTTATGTTATACTTTACAAATGGCGTTTTATTTTAAAACGATAATTTTATTATTTGTTTTGTTTGAAAAAATAACTTTTACATTTTTGGGAATTAATTTTTTTCTGAATTATATTAGGCTTTTATAGAGTAGTTAAAACTGTGGTGTCATTTAAAGTGGTGCTGACAATTCCACCCTGTATAATAGAATTATAAAAACTATATTTTCCAATTCTATATTAGTCTATAGTCTTCGGTGACAGAAAAATATTTAAAAGTGCTATCCTGTAAGTTGTTTGTCAAAAATACGACTGTGAAATGCTATTCTAATTCAGTTGAAACCTAATTGAACGCATGCAAGTTTAAATCTTATTTAAGGAAAACATCTACAAATAAATTTTAGTAAATCGTTGATGTTTTGGAAAAATGCGGCGTTGAATTGCGTCATCCAACGTGGGTATTATATGTTATTTTCATCTAGCGCTAGCGCTAAACGCAGTATGCCTCCAATTCAGTATATTTAATTTTAACAACAGATACGACAAAAGAAAGGTCATCATCATATAATTTTTCAAACCTAACAGTACTCGACCAGTAAGCGGAACTGGAACTGGATGTGTATTTTCACAAAGGATCAAAGCAAGTATGTAAACAAAGAAACAAGTTTGAACTGCAAAGTGCAATGGATACCCAACCTGCCCTTCCCTATTTCTCATATTACAACTAGAATACCAGTAATGACCTACATTACGCACATTTATTGTTAATTGACTTGTAGAGTTAGATATAAATATATGTATATAAAAACTATTAAATTATTTTATTTTATTTCAGCTTTACGCTGTATTGCGTATATAGCAGAGTAGGTAGAGGGAACCCAGTTTTAAGACACTACGTTCCACACTTTCCGCTGAATTTCCGAAGCAATGCGCGTTAACTGGTGGAACTCAATGTCTTGTTACCAGAGAGAAGAAATGAAAATATAAATAAATAATAATTAATTGTTTCTAGTTTCTATTGGGGCTAAAAAAATACACAAATGCAGCACTAGGTTTTGTCAGATATAAATAAAATTGTATTATTAATAGCTATCAATATCTTATTATAAGTATGAATCCAAACAACTTTTAATAAAAACATACGTTACAAAAAACTTTTTTTTGATTCATACCTCATTATCTTATACGTTGATCGTGCTAATTCAAACACAAAAAATATATAGTGACCAATCTTTACCAGTCTCCGATGACCTCGGAACATTCGCCGAAGATAATACCTCTTTGTACTTACTTCCCTAGGCATACCGATACCGTTACGTAACTTTTTATAATCTGGTTAGAAATATTACATCGCCAATGATTATCATATTTAAAGAAGGTTTTTCCTCAACCGGTCATTAAATAATTCCTATTTGTGGGTTCAATTCTAACTCGAGGAAATGAAATATTTAATATTTCCATTTTCTCAAAACGCGGCGTTTATTACCGCCACTCATCACGATGCCACAACACTCAATGCCCCCAGAAATAGGTGGAAAATGAGGAACGGAATATTTTGACACTAGGTTCCCCCTGTGTGCCACCCTGCTGATTTTAAAAAATAAGATAAGATTTATAGCATCTCTACAAGTGCAATAATGCTCTTATTCATTAGTATTTTTTGTTTTTCTTTCCTCTTTTTTATTTCTTTTGAACACAGTCGAAATATAAAATGTATTAAAAATTAAGAAGAATTTGTTTAAGATATTTATCGAGATTATAAGAATTGTATCACTTTCGATGTAGGTAATAAGTATATTAAAAGTTAAAATGATATAAAGAAATCTGTTACAACTTAAGATGTAATACGAAAGTAAATGACAGTGTCTATTCAAAGTCATCGAATAACTAAAGCTTAGTCATATTTCAAGTAACTCCGATAAGAAATGCATCAAAATTCTTCACAGCAATCTATTGTTATTCTAAAATAAGCCATTGCATTTCTAATAGCGTCTTGTTGGTATCAAGATTCAATTTGGAGTGTTGACACGATTATCCAATGTAAATATCGATATATATATTTTTAAAAATATCTATTAAAATGAGGCCGTAATGGCTCAGGGGCACAAATCCCCACTCGAAGGAATGTATTATTATTTCTTAATATTTTTTATTTCATCGTCCTGGCACTAAGGCGAAAGCCCGGCGTTAAGTTCCGCCACTCAACACATAATGTCTCGAAAAGTTCAGATGAAAGTGGAGAACGTAGTTTCTCTACACTAGGTTCCCTCTACTTACCCGATACAGCGTCAAGCTGAATTTAATTGTATATGTTTGTTATACTTATTTACTTTAACTGCATATACTTGCATATTATCTTAAATTCCATCAACAAATGAATGACTCATATGAAATGTTCTAATACAGAGAATTTTATATTATTCCGGTAATATAAAATTTACGTCATGCACTGAATATTAAGTGATACATACATCCGTTTTACAACCTTTTATTAATAGGCTGTTGAAGGATAAAATTATGATAGGATATGATGACGTTTGCCTTAAATCTCAAACAAGTTTTTATAATGTTTTAAGCATCTCACGCTTTTTTATATTGACATCGCTTTATTTATTATCAACCTCTATAACCAATATAATTATATATATTTACATCAATCTTCTACCAGATGGATTCCAAGCTCTAAAAGGAGAATTGGCAGACCAAAACGGAGATGGCGAGACGAGCTGGACCATTATAGGCCTGACTGATGCTCAATAGCGCAAAATAGACCAGAATGGAAGAAGTGGAGAGAGGCCTTTGCCCAACAATGGGATGGTGCAGGCTAGGGAAAAAAAAAACTTTTATAGATTAGTCATTTCTCCATAGCAGATTTAGATTTGAAGGCTAGACTTTGCATAAATACCAATTAAATACCAAGCTTTTCCTCGTATACAATTAGAGTCCGAATTCTTATTTAAAACTTGTGTCGCTGTCTAAGCTAAGCCAAAACATAACAGTCATGGGTTTACTGATTGTATATTTTTTTAATTGAAAATAATAAGGTAAATTCATAACATAAATAACCTAACAATGGCAACATTTAGATACAAATATTTTTTAATGAAAATGGCACCCAATTTAGTTCCCACAAAAATATAGTTTGACAAAAAATGTCCATTTTTTCTTTCGGTCATCCTATTAGAGCAAGTGTGGTGATAAAAACTACTAATTTAGATAGCTTAAATGAAGCATAATAAGAAAAAATACTTGTAATTGTTGTTAGACTTTTCTAATTAAAGAACTCCACTGTATTCGACCTTTTTGATTAAATATAATTAATTTGCTTAGAAATCTCTTTGATGCGTTAATTAAAATTCTCTCATTGTCCAACGGAAATGTGAACTTTGAAATATTTACGTTTTAAATGTTAAGGGTTTCTATATCTAAGGTTTTCAGACTAATTATAAGAGACCAGTCATGGCGCAGGAGCACAAGAGTGTGACAGGTTGTGGGTTCTAAAGGGGTCGAAGAAATGAAATTTTCAATATATATTTTTCTCTGGTGTCGAGATAAAAGCGCGGCGTGGAGCTCCGCTACTCAACACGTATTGATGTCTCATAAGGCTTCAGGTTTATGAAAAAGTAAAACTTGGAAAGATTTTTATAAATTTACCCGAATTCTGGAGTCAGAATTTGGGGGAAAATAGGAAACAGAGTGTCTTAACACTAGGTTTCGTCTGTCACCCCGCCGATTGTGGAATGCAGCGTGCATCCAATATCTACTTAAATATTAGCATTTGTAAACAAAAGTTACTTATACGAAATCATTTAATCACATGAAATATGTTTGAAAGTAGTAGAAGCCGTACCACCGTAAACAGATGAGATTAGTCTCAGAGGACGCAGACTTGAATGAAAATTGAAACCAGAGAAAATTCTATTAGCTAAAGTTGTTAGGATTAACATATTTCAACAATTTAAATATTATGGTGGCAAACCTTATTAGCTATAATAGAAAGAGTCATCAAGTATCAAGTCTCTTTTGTGGGATGTGTCTTGCCCAAAAAGTTTTTTTTTTAAATTATAATTAAAACTTAGGTTTTCTAAATACGTTTATGCTAGAAATAAAAGAAAGGTGTGTACACTGGTATTCTTTGAATAAAATGCATTATAAATATTTAATAGTAATTTATTTCATTTTTTTAAATTATCTAGGTACCTACATATGTCGTAAATAAATCTATTAATTCTGCTTAAAACATTAAAAAGCCAAACGAAGCAACAATTATTGTTTAGTACATTGTTATCCACGCCTTTCCACGTCTTAACGAGTTCTTGATTATACTTGCATTTGTAAACATCCGACAGCCCGCACCTCTTAATGTGATAGTGATTTAATTGCAACGGTTTTGATGTGAAGGACCTAAGCGCGAATGTTGTGGCTTCAAATCCCATTCAAAAAATGTTATTTAGATATCTGGGCGTCCAAATGTAACTGTCATAGATAGACATCCAGATTGAAGGAGGTGCCTTCTTGCTTACCACCTTCGTGTGTTTTGCATATATGGTGATATTGGCTCTCAACTGGCACGTTCGGAACGCCATCATCAAATAAGAGAACAGAATAGAAATGCATAATCTTCTGGACAAATATGTAAGTAAAATTCTGTTATATATTAAGAAACCTTGTTTTAGCTCTACTTCTTGCGAGCTAGACCAACCAATAGAGTATTTCCTATTTACAAATGAAAATACCTATTACCTTATACCCTACCCTATCTAATCAATATCAATGAATGTCAATATGATATCTTCAAAAAACATTATTATACAATATATTAAAGCAATAAATCTTCACATTGCGAAGTCTGGATATGCTGTAAGGCCATAAAATGCTCCTACGCAAACCCAAATACGTCTCCACTTATGCAGCAACAGTTGTTTACTTGAGATTTTTTATATAGATAATTTTAAAAATGTAAATAAAAGATTGAAAATCAAAATACATAGGATTCTTTATACAAATAGGGCATTACAAGCACTTTTGAATCATCAAGTTAAATAGAAATATCAGTAGGGTCAGCCCAAGAGTTACCACCGTTGACCTAATAATGGTACTACTACTACAAGGATGAGCAATTACTATAAGAAAAGCAATGAATAAGATTATTGTTTTTATAGAAAAAAAGAATCCGACGAATTGAGAACCTCCTTTTTTTGAAAGTCGGTCAAAAATCTAAATGCCAATCATGTATAACTTTTAAAGCTCATAATTTAATTGATGTTTTTTTTAGCTTTATGCTCTACCTATCATATAACAGGGTAGGTAGAGATTTTTGAGGCATTGTGTGTGGAGTGGCGGAACTCAACGCCGTGCCTTGTAACCAGAACAAGGAAATAAAAAAATATAAATAATCCATTTTTTCCTAGTGGAAATCGAACCCCTAATCGTCGCGTTCACAGTCAAACGCTTGTGCCGCGACGACCATGTTGATATGGGGATTTGTAAACTTAAAAAAAATCTTTCTTATGCATTAATAAATAACATTAAATATTTATAGTGCATTTTATTCAAAGAATACCAGTGTACACACCTTTCGTATGACCTAAACTAAGCACGTTAGGCGGAACCGTAAGTACCTAAAGAAGCAGTTTGCCTTCTCACCAATAACTAATGAGATTACAGAGTATATACAGACCCACATTTACATTTTATCCAGTGCCTGGCTTTAATTTTTATATTTTATTTCTAGCATAAACGTATTTAGAAAACCTAAGTTTTAATAAGTAGGTCGGATGGAATAAAAAAAACACAAAGATTAAAGTTTTAGATTAATAATCTTTCCTAAGCTTTTTTTTCATAAATATGAAGCCATATCAGATAAATTAAAAAGAATAATTCCTATTTATCGTTTAGTTACCATTCAATAGTAATTTACTTTATATTAATATTATTAATAATGTTGTTATTAAATTAAAATATAAACAAACCTGTAATTTTTCAAATCCAAAGTTATCCAACTTCATTGTAGAGTAAAATGTGTCCATGAAAAATTAACTGCACTTATCACTCGGTAAAAATGACACAATTTATATTTTAGGCACATGTGTTTCGTAGTTTTGTTTTTTTTTTACATTAAACTTTAAAAGGCACAAATGTTTAGTCATAAAGCCTAATTTATGATAATAAATATATAAAAAAATATTTTTAATTTACCAATAAGTTCACATTAAAAGAAATTTGTTATTTAATTAAAAGAAAAAATATTTAATAAAATTATTATAATCGTATGCAGAAGTTTCTATCGTAGGCGTCCACCGATGACGCCGCGTCGCGCCATATGAGATTACAATTCTACCTTGTGCTTGTTTAAACTTCGAAGGCAGTAACATTACAGTGCTAAGTTCAAATTAAAATGGATACTATCTGTTTTTTATTTATTTTCTTTTATAACAGCTTATTACCATACTATGACCGCGTTTAACATGTGATAGAGATACAGAGAGATCTATAAGAGAGAAAACGTGAATATGTAGACTTAAGTAAGTGGCAAATTTCTCCTGTTTACATTCACCGCTATTTGCCTAAATCGATATCACCCGTCGTTTAAATACGCAGAAGACCTCAAATCGAATTCCAGCTATTTCACAAAGCTGTCGCGTACGCAGTAAACATTGTACGGCATCGTTATTCAGCCCGCAATCCTATACATGGCGAGCCACTTTGCATACGTACTCAAATTAGACCCTATTGTGGAGAATATAGAGTGTTAATTATATTATAAACGCATTCCATGGCTGAAGGTATTAGTGGTTCACTTTACAGACAATGTAAGTATATTCTATGCTTCGCAGTTCTACTAAATTTGATGGAAAACAAAGACTATAATGCTTAACAACTAAAGAATATATTGGCGTTTTCAAATACCTGTTGAATCGATATAGTAAATTGTAATTCGACACATGTTAGCGATTGAAGTAGGTATATTAAATAGTTTTTGTCACTCACGTTTGTATGGTAATAAAAACAAAAGAACAAATAATGAATATCGTACATTAAATAAATAAAGTATAAATTTACATTCTTATGGCGCATTTGAAATTATTGCGTTGGAGGATGGATGTATGATTTTTTTTGTGCACGCTCATCTTAGAAACGGTTTAACCAATTATAACACAATTTTACTATTATGTTTTGGAAAACCTCTTCAAACAGAACCTTTAGTTTTTAATTTATGAATATTGTCTTTAAAATGATAATGTTTTTTGCTCTGGAAGGGTGGCGTTGAGTTCTACCTCAACATTTTAAACCTGCAGAATTCGGTGGAAAATGGGAAACACAGTCTCTTAACACTATGTTCTCTCTGCCTAACCTGCTGTATCGCGGACACAGGATAAAGCTAAAAAAAAAGATTCTAATTAAATGAAGATGTTTTATTTTTTTTTTATCTTAGATGTAACTCTTAATAATGGAAAATTTACATTAAAACAAAATCTGTCCTGAATTTGTTTATTTATAAAAATATTTTGGAGTACATTATAAGGCAACGCCTAAGCAACAAGAAATCATACATATTAACATTGTAGTGTTAAGACAAGATACACATTTTATAAAAAATATTAATTTAATCAATCTATACAATA
>JAEBDU010007500.1:0-14338 GCA_016802625.1 Heliconius numata | reverse complement strand
GATAACTAGTACTTGACGAACGCTGACTTCCATATCAGTTAAGTTCACTTAATGCACTTTACTTACATAACTGACGTAATTTTCTCTTTGTTTCAGGTAAGAGAGAGATTTGAACAAAGTTTTTTTATTGATATAAGATTAAGGTTTGTTGACATGCTTTTTTTTTTTGGGAGCCGACTTGAACTATGTTTTTCTTTACGGTGTATCCCGCATATAGCAGGGTAGACAGAGGGAATCTAGTATTAAGATACTCTATCCCCTACTTTCCGACATATCAATAAATGTAAGAACTGAATTTGACCCATTTGTAAAACACTAGATTCCCAGGTTCCCTCTGACCCAGAGTGCAGCGTGAGGTAAAAAAAACATCTTTTTATCAGTTTTTTTTTTCAATTATTTTTACAAACTATACAACACATATAATAACATTTTTTAATAATAATTTGTGTTTAAACATAATTAATTATAATAATGATTTGTGTTTATTTTCGCATTTCTCTTCATATTTTGAAGAATTGTGAAGAATTTAGAATTGAGAAGTAGTCGCTCCGTTTGACTTATCGCCTATTAAGTAACGCTGCTAGGTGTATTTCAGTACATAATGGAATATTTTATATTAGATACCCATTTTATTTTAGATACCCATTTTTCCATAAAAATTTTTTAGCTAATATTTGATTTATATTCCTTTTTTTAAAACGTTGGCATTCATTGTACATCCCTAGCAACAATCTATCTTAAGATACCACAGAAGAAATAATTTACTTTGACGTATAACGATACGTTAAGCTGATGCAGAAGTTGAATAAAAGAATATCCTGGCATTCTAAAGGCGTAATTCACGTGAGAGTGCAAAAATTAGACAATAGGATAAAATATTTGTGACATGAGTACCTCATAATGTTCAATTATTAGTAGCTCAGGCCCTCGTGGCTCAGAAGGACAGCGTCTGACTGTAAACGCAACAGTTGCGAGTTCAATTCTCCTTTGGGGAATCAGATATTTTTATTTTCTTATTCTGGCAAGAAGATAGTGCGTAGCGTTGAATTCCATAACTTAATACCTAATATATCAAAAATTTTGCGGATCAATCCAAAAAGATTTTTTTTATTCGCGTCAGTAGTTCCTGAGATTAGTGCGTTCAACCAAGCAAACTTTGTAGCCTTATAATATTAGTATTCATATATATGTGTATTATCCCTTCAAGGCTCTATAACCTAAGGTACCTATTATTCAAGACATGAACCATTCTCATTTACATCCATCACATGCAATCTTCAATCAGTTTGTATTTCATACATATGAGAATAACCCCCACGCTTTGCAGTGCCTTTTACTTTTATTTTATAACATATTTTTACTTCTTTCACTTAGGAAATTGAATGTGATAGAAGTTTCACGTTTCTTTGTGAAGGAATATTTTCTTTTTGATTCTCTCACTCTGATATAAAGAGCGCGGTCTTGATTTCCGCTTCTCAACATAAAAAATCGAAAATTTAATGAAAAGTTGGGAACGAAGTTTCTTAACACCTTAATTTTAAGAGTCTCTGCCTAGCTTCCTTCTGCATACCCTGCTATGAATGGATTATAGCGTAAAAATACCGTAGGCACAGTGGCATATGAGAGTATAACTTAAAACGTGACGATTGTGGATTCGATTCCCACACACTGACTTTAACCAATTAATTATTTTGATTTGCTCACTTTGGTATCAAGACAAAGCGCGGAAAGTGAAGTACAAACTTAACACTACATTCCCTCCGCCTTCCCTATTATGCGGGAAAATGCGTGAAGCCGTAAAAAATCCATAGCCTATTAATATCGATTCAAGCTATGTATATCCATTTACACTATAAGCTTTGAATGATTCAAATCCCATTGTATGGATCAAGATAACGAAGTGTACCAGAACATCCCAATTAGCCTGCATTAAACGCAATAACGTACATGATAGATTGCTAAGTGGCTGGTCTTGATATAAAGATTAGTACACACTACTGAAAAACTTTTTGTTAATAAAAAGTTTTAATTTTTTTTCCAGCATATGGCAGAGTAGGCACAGTCACTAGTGTTATGCATATTGTACCCACTCTCCACTCGATTGTAAGACTTTTAAAAGCCGTAGTGGTAAAATTAAACGTCGCTCTTTGTTTTGCTACTGCTACACAAAGTGAAAAAATGAAAATTATTAATTATTGTGAGTGGGAATCGAACTTACAACAGTCAACAGTGTTAACAATCATAAGCTGTATTTCTGCGCCACGATGGCTTCTATATCAAAAGATAAAATTTAATAGTTTTTATAATATACAATATGCACATAATGCTATTTAAAAAAAAATATATTATTAATTTTTCTCATGACTTATAAAATTATTAAAAAAAATCTAAACTACGATGTAAACCAAGCCTTAGTTCAACTATAACATGACAGATCTTGAATGGAACAATGCGGACAAATGGGCATATTTCATAATCAACTTCCTTATTCCTTTATACCGGGTGTGCGGGTGTAGAGATGCGCGATAGTATTCAATTCGATAAGCCTTTCTGTCCTAGACTATCTTCTAGCTGCGGCTTCGTCTGCGTATTGAAATTATAGTAACTAAAAATAGTATATAGCACACAATTCATTGTAAGCTCGAGATAACTCTAATATCAGGAACAATGGGTACTAAGGGTACCTTTACGCTGTACCACGCATGTAGCAAGGTAGACAGAGGGAACTCGGGAACCTACTATTAAGACACTTTGTTCCCATGAGACACATCTGTTCCCCACTTTCCGAGGCATTTCGTTGAATGGTGGAACTCAACACCGGGATTTGACTCTTTACCAGAGCAAGTAAATGAAAAGATTCATTCTCTCGATGGAGAATCGAATCCGCAACGTTTACAGTCAGATGCTGTTCTTTCTTCTCCCAACTTGTGTAACTTTTTTCTAATTAGTTCTATATGAAAAAATATATAAACTTATTAATTTTAATAGCACAAAGAAAGTAGGTATACGTAAAAACCACTAGGACCCCCCGGAGGACACTTATATATGAAAAAGTTGATGACAGATGACCAGGCGAAAGAGGCATACAGTAGCTCTCCGTTCTCTCTGGCTTCCCTCTAAGAATAAAGTATGTAGCTAAAAAAAACTCCGTTTATACTATTAATATACAAAAAAAAACATTTCATTCACGATCACGCAAAACATTCGCAAAAAAAAAGCGGATCCATTCATACCGGTTTATTGAATTGTCGATGCCTTTTTGTAGATGTAAATAGATAATGGCCAATGAGCTCAAATGTGTGTGTTTTTTTTTCTTTTCAAGCGACGATATTGCACGGATACGTTGAAGCTTCTTTTGTTTTTTTTTTAGTTTCTATGTTGCCATGTCTAAAATTATTTATTGTAATATTAGTGAATCGTAGTATTTTGTTTAGAGGCCCTTTTACATGTAAACGGGGTTGCTTTGGGTTCGATTTCCATTTCCACAGGGTAGGCAGACGGAACCTGGAATTTTGATTGAAACACTCCATTCCCATTAAGACACTTCCGTTCCCCATTTATCACTAAATTTTGGAGGCATTGCGTATTGAGTGGCAGACCGGAAAGCCGCGCTTTCCCAAAGTGAGGGAATGAAACTATAATATAATTTAAATATAATAATGCCTTGAGCGGGGATCGAACCCACAACCACACTAACAGGCAAACGCCTATCCCACTGTGCCACAACGGCTTTAAACTATATGAAGGTTGATATAAAATTTTAATCTTCTCGAGCCATTATTTAGCGGATCGTAAATCTTTTGTCAGCTTGTCAGATTTATGCCGCATTTAAAATATTTATTGATCTTAATAAAACTATGTCACCCATATATGCATGTATTTATGTAGATACCAATAACTATAAGAAATCATATATTGCGAAAATCATTATATTTTATATTACGCTAGTTGTCGCCCGCTACTTTGTTTGTATGAACTTTAAGACGTAAAACGCAGTTTTTTCCCGTTCCCGCTGGAATTTCGAAAAATTCTCTCTTATTGCCAGTGCGCAGGGACGCAATGCCTGCAGAATTGTGTGGAAATTGGAGAACGAAGTGTTTTACCACTAGGTTCCCTCTGACTACCCCATCGAATTAATCGATACATTAGATTTTTACAATACTTTGTTATACCTTAACAGACCTTATACCATATACTATACTTAAATAAATCAATACTCTTCTCCATGCTCTATCCGTTCCAAAAGAATAAAGAAAATTTTAAATGAAAATGTGAATTATTCGCTAACAAATATAAGTTTAACAAACACACAAACATAAACTCGTGTTATTTGTAGTTTACTTATTATTTGTAGTTTAATAAAAAGAAAAAATGGTCTCTCAAATTACGACCTGCGCCCGCGCAGACAAATGAGCTAATTTAGCGCTTCTTGTAAATAAGTAACACTGCGTACCTTTAAAATATATTCGTGGGCATTCGCCAGTATTTATTGTACGGTGAATCATTATTATTGAAAAATATCATCTTGTCCTTATATGTTTATTTAAGATTTAAATGTAATTTCAAATTTCAATAGCGTTAAATTGGCATCTTTGAGTATCTTATTTATTGTTTGTTATTCTTGGCTCTTTTTTCATGTTTCACGCTTTATATCACAAGAGAAAATAGTATTAAGACACTCTATTCTCAGCTTTTTAAGAATTTGAGACATTGCGAGTTGAATGGCGCAACTCAACGCCGCGTCTTGCCAGACCAGAACTCCGTTTTATAGCTCGCGTTTTGAGAGAGATCTATTTAACGGAGAACAGCTACGGAATTAATCTTACAAAAAAAATAAAATAAAAACGTAAAAAGCGCTTTAAAAAGTTTGGTTTATTGTGCCACAGTTAAAAGTAGAATCCGTGACGGTGTTTGAAGGCTTAACTGCCGAGTTTTGTTCAAGCGAATACTTCTGCGATTTACTTGTAATATACATCAATTTTTTAACAGCGTAAAATAGAATGTATATTCTTTTAAATAAGGTTTAATTTCTGTTGCATCAACCGCATAACTAATCGAAGGTAGGATACAAATAAAATAAATGTATGGCCTTGACAAAGAAACGTGAAACGAGAGGAGATTATCGTTCAGGAGTTTGTTTATAGAAAGTTTTCTCTAAGATGCAGGCAGCTATACTAGTATGAGCTGAAGCTGAAGAGTGTGTTTGGTTGAACCGTCTAATCTCAGGAACTACTGGTTTGAATTAAAAATATATTTTTATATTGGACTCTTCATATATCGAGGAAGGTAGTATATATTACATCGCATTAATAGTTTCGATGTAACTCATTGTACCTTGGGATTTAAAAATTTGTCATGGGTCATACAAACCTCGTAGATATTTGACGACGCGGGCGAAGCCGCATGTAAAGGCTAGTGTCATACATCTACATAACTCTCTACATATATATAGATTAATAAAATAATAAATAGACTCGAGAAGAAATAAGCAAAATTAAAATTCATATCTCAGATCGCAACGAGTTGTCTCGTTTTAGTCATGTGTGAAATTGTAAAGGTATTCGTACATATAGTATTGAATCTTCCTTTCTTGTTTCAATTTACAGCCATACAAAACAAAAACTGGCTAGGTGTCTGGCGGTTAAAGGTATAACAAAAAAATATGAGTGCAGACAGATGTTCCAATTTAAAATATTAATTGAAAATTGTTTCTGGACAAAATCTATAGTTATAATAAATATGTAACTGACCGCTGTCTATACATGGAAGATACCTAGAAAAATCTACTATTAAGAGCATTTCGCAATAGAACCCAAAACAATAATATTTAATTTTTTTATCTGTCTACAGGATTGTTTGTGCGTTGGTACTAGGTATTGTAATTTGGCAAACTTAACATTTATTTATTTTATTAAAATCGGTTCATATATTGTAAAATCTTATTAATATTAAGTAGTTTGCCCGGTAAAATAGTTACAATAATATTAAAAAAATAATTATAGTATTACTAGAATAGAAATAAAAGCTAAAATGAATTAGAGATAACATTGTGCTTAGCGATTGCAAACACTAATCTAAATCAAAACCATCTCGACAAAAGCTTTAGTTTTTGAGAAAATTATGGGCAAACATACAAACTAACACACATTTGCAAAATTTAGGACTTCTGCCAGAAAGGCAAAGTCATTTTCATAGGATCAAATATTATCCAACTCCAACAACATCACAAACATACATACATGTCAAACTGACAACCTCCCTCTTTGAAGTCAGTTAAAACCATACCTAATATAACGTATCATAGCGTTGTAACATTAATGGGCTCGTACCTTCTAGCCGGCAGCGTTCGTCGTCCTTAACTTAAAAGTATTACAGCTTAAAATGAAAGACATGTTCCGCCCGCGGCGTCACTCGGGGGTGGTCGGGTAACAATACTCAAGATTTTATACTGTACGCGCTAATAATATACTTAACTTATGTGTCTAGCCTTTTAAGACTGATATAGCGAAGTGCTTATAAATTATAATTATTTTCATACGTATAAATAATAGTATGAGAGATCCTTATCATCGATACATTTTTTATTTTCACGCAGTATCCCGCACATAGCTGTGTATGCAGAAAGAATTTGGGATGAGTTAAAACACTCCGTTGCCATTTTCGTCCACTTACCACCGAATTCTTGCGTCATTGAGTGTTAAGTGGTAGAATTCATCGCCCCGCTTTGCCTTGTCAAATCGAGGGAATGAAAATATTAAACATTTAATTCTCCGAGTGGGTATCGAACCCATAACCATGTCATGAAATGACATGAAATTAAAAGTAGCCGCTGAATTAAACTAGTCTTAGTTTCACCTATTGTTTTTGTGGTAAGTGCCAACCTCATAACCAAAACAACACTTGTTATACTCTTATTTTAACTATTTTTATTTTGTGCTCGTTTTAACATTAGGGGTAAAAGCTTGAAGCTAAGGAAACTTTTTGAGGCAAAATATGCAGACGGAACCCAGTGTCAATATCAGAAGCACGTGTTCAGAAGACTCAGAAAGAAAATGAAAATAATTAATTAATTATTTTGAGGGACAAACGCACTCACAGAGACCATAATGGCGTCTCGACAAAATTCATATATTAAAAAATAGTTAAATAAAAATAAATCATATATTACTTATATAAATAAAAAGGTTAAATATAAAACCTATAACATAATCAATGTTCCACAATAGCTTACATTATTTAAAATTTAAAATATAAGGAACGTAAATATCAGTAGGTATACTATATTGTATTGAGAGAGGAATTCATTAAAATAATCCGCGCTCCGTGTCACCGATGCGTGAAATGTGGCTTTAGCTTATTTATAATCGTGATATATCCTTCGAAGACATTCGAGAAGATTTACATTCGAATCGAACTTTTAGTGAATGATAAACCTTTGTTCATATTAATTACAAAAAGTTAATATTCGTATATAAAAACATACTTGTGGCCGACGTGGCAATAGGGCGCAAGCGTTCGACTGTGGATTCGAGTCTTACTCAGGGTAATGAAATATTTAATATTTTTATTTCCTCGCTCTGGTAATGAGGCGTGGCGTTCAGTTCCGCCAATTCAATAATGCCTCAAGAATTTGGCGGAAAACGCTGTTCAATAATTGTATGAAATATGAATTAACCTCTTAGTAAGTATTTAAACGGTTATTGATATTTAGGGACTGTAGGTTACTTTTTACTGCAAGAAATTTTCTAAGAAAAATCAAAAACGACTGACTGTAGTTTACTTATGATATAAAATAATAAAATGTATTCTCACTATTTTATTTAGCAAATGAGAACGACACTTTTAGCACGCATAGTATAATTAACACAATTTCATACAGGAAATGATCGTATTACTCTCCTTTGTTTTACGTACGACTTAAAAAAAGCTGACTCTCATAAAAGACATCCTCACAGAACCGCAAAGTGCAACCGCACTTCATCAAGATTAGCACGTGAGTAATTTTCGAGTTGGCTAAAGAGACGTTGATCAATTGAATAGTTGTTGCAATTTGATACTCTGTGGCTGGAAACAAAAGACGACGAAGAGATAGCTGCAGTAACTGCAGTTGGCCAGTTTTATCTATGGAAGATTTTGTCATTGATTTCAAGGTGTCATGGCATAGGAATATAAGCATGAGACAGCTGTGGGAAGGAACAGTCTTAACACTGGTTTCCCAGGTTCCCTCAGCCTCAGCCTCCGCTATATGGACGAAGTTAAAAAAATAGAAAGAGTTTCGATTAATTCGTAGACAGAAAAGAAAATTGAAAGTGGAATATGATACAGATATTTAAAATAAAATTTAAAAACAATGAGCCCATCCTGGCGCAGTGGGGCAACGTTTGACTGTAAAGGTAATGTGTCTGGGCTCGATCCTCACTTTGGAAAAAATGTTCTGTTCTCATATGCATATTTTAAGAAGATCTCGCTGTTTTTATACTATACAATACAATTTATGATTAGGGTATATATAGGAGTATTCAGCAAACTTAATACGACAGAAAAAAAACAAAAATATTTTAAGTATTGACACTTAAACATAAGTTTATGATAAATAATGACCTAAATATCAATTAACGCTTATTTTTTATAGCATGATTATAGAATCAGCATAAATATTCCAAGACCAAGCAGCCAGCATCACGCCGTGCCAAATCGGACCTTTACAGAAAAATGGCTTCAACTTGTTACTTTTCAAAGTAAAGACGTGTTTCAATGATAAGAAACCTTTTTCAATGGATGTTTTAACGTGAAAGGAGTAATCCATTCAAATTCTGACATTCACGATTCATCGCTCCTCCTTGAGCCCTTTCAAAGGATAGCGGATTACTTTGATTGACTTAATCTGTTCTTGTTTTAGCGTTAAATATTCTTCAACTTGGGTATATTTTTATTCAGTTAATTTTAAAAATATCGTCTTGTATTTTATCTTTCTTTTTATATAAATAAAAGGTTTTTGTGTCGGTTTGCTGGTTAAATCCGGTATCTAATAAGAAATGCTCTAATTATAAAAAATGGAGAACCATTGGTGACCTTTTTTGGCCCCTACGTGTTATTTTTTTCACTTATCAACTAATTAATTCGTAAGTTGTTTAGAACGCGTTTTCTAAAATAACAGTCATTTACGAATGAATTACAAATTTTTGTAGATTTAAGCTGTAACCCGCATATAATATGTCTTCCCTGTTGTATGAAGATATGTCAGGCGAAGCCTAGTGGGTGTCTTAATACACCCTATTCCCCACGCTTAATTCTGTTACCATTGAAATTAAAATAACATATTCCCTCGTATTGGCATTGAACCCACAACCGTCGCGTTTAAAGTCAAACCCTGTTCCAATTTGGTTTGACTGCTCTTTTATCATTCTTAAAACTCACGACCTAAATCTTATTTAACCAAACATCCAAGCCGTTCCAATACAAGTTAAATTCATTTCATTCTATTTCCACCCTGTCATCCTAATGATAACTCATTCGGTTCATTACCGCGTTAGGGGAAGTAATTTATTTGGCGGTCGTTTCGACCCCACCTGGAGGGTTCATGCATTAGCTTTACAAATGGACTCGTGAAATATCTCATATTTGTGCCTGTTTATGTTTAACAAGGGATTTCCTGTGGCTCGACTCTTTGATAGGTTTCCTTTTTTTTAAATAATAATTTTAGATTTATAAAGCAAGAGTTAGTGGTAAGAGAGTTTTGAGAACATAGTATCGAGGATACTGCAGGAAGACACGTAAAATCACAATGATCAAGTTATTGACAGGAGAGGAGGCAAAAGATCCACTTGTACAAATGAGATCTAATTATTCTGTTTTTATTTCAACCAAATATATTTAATATTATTTCGTCAATATTTTGATTCAAATTATCCCAATTCTTTCTGTTCATCCTATAACCAAATACGATAGGGCAGACAAACATACAAAAATATATTCAAATACAAAACCCATTATAGCTCTACGTCAGGTGATAAAAAATTGCATAATTATTCTTTTTACATAAAAATTTTCCGACTTATCCTAATTAAAGGAAATATTTCAAGGAAAAACCGCGTACTATTTAGCAGTCGGTACGTTTACGGTCTGAACTCAATTAAACGTTTATAGGTGTCTATTTCTATCGGCCACACGCACGTTTAATGCTTTTCTTTTGTTAGTGTTGTTTTTAAGCATTTTTCAGATACTTTTGTAAGGTACAAGAAAAAGAATTTAACTGATAAGCAAAAATATTTAACTGATAAGTATATTTTGCAAAAATATTTAACTGATAAGTATATTTTGTCTTTATCTTTACGCTGTATCCTACATGTAGTAGGGTGAGTAGAGGGAACCTAATGGAAAGACACTTTGTTCGTCACGCACCGCACAAATTTCGAGATATCGAGTCGTAGCGCACTGTCACAAGCGGGCGATTGTTAACGCGAAAGGTTGTGGATTCAATTCCCATTCGAGGAAATGAAATATTAAATATTTAATTTTTTCACTCTGGTAACGATCCAAAAGTTCGGTATTGAATTCGGTAGAGAGTGGGGAAAGGAAGTATCTTAATACGAACGCGGTGTTCAGACTAAGTTCCCAGGTTCCCTCTGGTATTTGCAGGATACATCATGCAGCTAAAAAGAAAGCGGTGTCAATAAAATGTGATATCTCCTACACAAGACGTGGGCTCAATCAGTCAAGCTTGCGCCTTAACAGGTGTAGACAAGCTCACTGTGCGACACTTTCCTAACTATATTTGGGTTTGCTGTCATGTGAGTTTATAAGCTATACGTGTCTAAGTATTATATATAATTATTATATTATTAGGGGTACAAGTATGCGAATGTAAACCAAACGATTGTAGGTTCGATTTCCACTCGAGAGAATGACATATTTAATATTTTCACTTCTTCACTCTGGTAGCGCAGCAAAGCAGGGCGTTAAGTACCGCTATCAACAAGCAATGCCTTTAGAATCCGGTAGAAAGTGGGGTATGGAACTATCTTAACGGGGAACGGAGCATCTTTACGATAGGTTCCCAGGTTCAACCTACCCTCTTATATGGGGGATACAGAGTGAATAAAAAAAGTCCACAGACTCGTCTCTCCCTTATCTCGTTATATAAGTTCATTCACCTCAACCCCCTTAAAAACTGCATCACAAGTGACATATCGAGATGACGTAATTAGCGTATAATAAAGCAATCACTTATACTTATTATCTTCGTACCAGGTATCAACCATTGTATAGCAACAAAGGGATAATCTGAAGGGTGTTTTATTGGCATGATATCTGCATTCGCCAAACGTTAGGGGAGCTTATGAAATGATAAGGGTACTTTACCCCCCTAAGGGTAATATTTCATTCTTAGAAAAGTTCAATTTGATTTTATTTTCGGCTTTGCGTTCCTGCGGGGTAATATCTTCGGACATGTTAGATTTGTTTCTTTTAGTCTTAGATAATTCTTACTATTTTTTTTATTTACCATTTGAGCGTAGCCGTCGTGGCGCAATGGTTGTGGGTTCGATATACACTGTATATTGCATATAGCAGGGTAGAGAACGGAAACCTAGACACCTTAAGACATTTCGTTCCCCAATTTTATTATTATTGTAGTCGTATTGGTGGGTGCTTGACGCAGCATTTTACCTTGTTTCCACGCATCGTACCAAAACCATAACCTTTACAGTAAGTTCACGATTACCTCTAGATATTTAAGACATTTACAAATTTCACAATTATAAAAAATGTCTATACGAAATCACATACCAACATAACATACAGATAATCAATCTTGATATACTACTTTTTATTATAACTTATTGTTCTCTTCTTGTATTGAAATAGTCAATCGGTACTCGGTATATCTATTATGGCTGGGACTGGAGTAATATTTCTGGCACTTTCACCGTTGACCCGTAGGTCATTCGTTATAATGTCTGGAATGAGATATCTTTATCATTCATTTTAATTTTCGATATGATTTTTATTTTATTTTAATTCTGAAAAATATAATTTGCGTAATATTCTCAATATGAGAGTAAAATATTTTCTTTAATTCAATATGTTTTGTTAGAATACACTAATCTCGGGAACTATTGGTTCAAATTGGAAAATTCAAATCGAAAAGGAAGAAGAAAAGTGTTAATCATCATACAAAACTCTTATTTACTTCTCTTTCTTATTTTAATAAAAACTAGTACAAATATATTTAACCCAAAATGTACAAAAGTGAATTTTTAACCACAAATAACTGTAAAATCATTCGCTCTGGAGATACGTTCACGCAATTCAACGTCAATTAACGTAACGGCCGCATTGGTTCCGCGACAATAAGTCACTTGATTGTAAAAAGTCACACGAATTCGACAGATAATTCCTGATTTAAATAAATATATGGGAATAATTTTAAAGGAAATATATGAAAATTGTTATTTAAGTGTTATTAACTCTATTTTTTTAATTATTCTGTGGACATAGTCAAGTAATTAAAAACCATTCTCAAAACTAGTGTTCTGAAAAGTAACGTCTTTTTATGGCAAAGACAAGGCAAACGAGGCCGCGTGGGTTTGCTAATTATCTATAAAAAGGCCAAAAAATCACGTTTATTACATGGAAGCCCCCTTAAATATTTATTTTATTCTGTTTTTATTTAGTAATAATGTTATAGCAACAACAAAAAAATATAATCGGTAAACATTTCAACTTTCTAAATATCATATTTCTTGAGATATAGCCTGGTGATAGACGGACAGACGGACAGCGGAGTTTTAATTAAGTTATTATGAAAGATACACATAAAAATGTTTTTCCATCAATCAAATTCCAATTTGTCCTTATAAGTCTCCCACAGCACTTAAAAACGCTATAAACAAGTAACGACAAGTACTAAGTCTAGACGGTTTCGTAATGAGTGACATAAATAAATGGCGATCAGAGAAATTGATATCTATTTCTTATTTTTATGTAATATGACTTCTACGAAATCTTTTATTGAATTGAATTCTAGTTTTAAAATTTATTTAGTTTTTTTTTGTTTGGCTGTAATAGAGTTTAAATAGCTTGCATATAAAATCATTCCTTGAGGTCAGTTGTGTTGGGGAGGGGGACTGTAAACACGATAGGTTGTGGTTTCGATTCCCACTCGAGGAAATGAAACAGATTAGCACAAACCCTAATAGAAGTAATTAGGGTTCCTTATCGCATTCCGTATTTCTCATAATAAAAGATCTGAACAAAAAGAACAAATTAACTTTATATAAATAGACTTTAATATAATATTTTTGATATTTAATCAAAAAGCATTAACTTTACATTTTACAAAAATTTTATGATTTTCTCGAAGCCATTAAAATACATACATAAAAAAATCTACATCGAAAAAAAGCAG
Organism: Heliconius numata; assembly: GCA_016802625.1. Classification (NCBI taxonomy): domain Eukaryota; kingdom Metazoa; phylum Arthropoda; class Insecta; order Lepidoptera; family Nymphalidae; genus Heliconius; species Heliconius numata. Next base: position 930 of record JAEBDU010007500.1, on the reverse strand, counting down.
CTGATAACTAAATATATAATTTCTTTAAAAAGAACCAAATTAGTGAGCTGTCGTCTGGCGCATCACCGTTCCTATTTTAGATACGTTTACGAGCTCGTTAAACGTTCACCTGCGCGTGCGCATACCGTCCGCACGACAAGTGTTAGGATTTATTGCTCGAGATTATCTTTGTTTTATATGTAATATTTAATTTCTGTTATGAAGAATAATCTTTTTGTGTAAGCATTATTTATTTGCATATTGTAACAAAATAGTAGTACCTACAATAATTGAACGAAAGACTGTATACGTTTGTGAGACTGGTATTCTATATACATTTTTCCGTCATCTTCACGCCCTATCTTCCAAATATAAAAATAGGTAAAGGGAGTCTAGTGACAATACGTTTTTTTCTGTCAGAAAATTCCGAATGAATTCGAAACATTCATATGTAATAGTATGTAAATTATAAATATTTTATATCTCAGATGTATATTTAACTCTATAATATAGACCTTTTTCTTCTTCAGCTTAACGCTGTACCCCCCATATAATAGGGTAGGCAGAGGGGGGCCTAGCGCGAAGAAATGAAAATATTAAATATTACATTTCCTCGAGTGAGAATCGAATCCACGACCTGTCACGTTTAGTCATACGCTTGAGCCTGCGCCACGACTGGTCTTCCCCATATTATCATAATATATGTACAAAATAAAACTACAAATCAAATAAATGTTTATCAAAAAAATTTATAAACAAAACTTTTGTCAACGATAACGTCTAAACGATCGCATACCTCACATGATTGTCTATTACTTCCTACATCTAAATAGCCTGGTGTCGGGTTACGCGTTTACACGACGAGTTCGCGCGTTAACTCATTAATATTCTATTACACAGTTTTCCTAGATTTTAAAGTACGCTTTAACAACTGAGTAAAGAGTATAATAT
>JAEBDU010007491.1:0-27368 GCA_016802625.1 Heliconius numata | reverse complement strand
TTTGCTTTTTCTTTCTCTGTCTTCTAATATTATTCTAATATTTGTTAAATTTATATGCATTCAGTGATAAGGGTCAAAGAAACTCGGTATCGGTTCAATGCACAAGCCGATGACCTCATATCGTCCTATTGCGCAGCTGGTTGGCCGAAATTCGCATCGGAATAGGGCACGTGGATTGTAATTGTATTTCGCTTTAATTATTTATAGCAGACAAAACAGGCAAGGCGTGGCGCTAAGTTCCGTCGCTCAACACGCAATGCTTCGATAAAATTAGGCGGAAAGTGAGGAACGGAGTGTTTTAACACCAGGTTGCCACCACCTACCCTGCTGTATGCGGTATACACTATATAACACTCCCAGAATTAGAAACATTCCATGCGTCACCCAATATTGTCTAATCCGTTAACTCCTAAATAACCTCACGAACAGCACACCAATAGAGACAAATAGATCGAACTATCGTAAGAAGTCTAGCCGTTCAACCGGTTTACATAATATTAGTATAATAAATTTATTGTAAAATAGTAATTTATATAATTATATTATATAGTAATTTTTATATAATTATATAAATTACTATTTTCGTGATGTCATTCGTAGCGCACGGGCACAAGCATGTGGCAGCAAACACGACTAGTTGTGGGTTCCATTCCCACTCGAGGAAATTTCTTTGCCACTCAACATGCAATGCCTTCAAAATTCGGCGGAATGTGGGAAAGGTATGTCATGCCATATGCCAGGAGCTTATATGTTTTATAATGAAGCGGCTATTAAAATGTATAACGAATGACAAAGATGAATGAAAATGACTACCATTAAGCAAAACTGATGTTAGTATTAAAGTAGTATACAATGTGGAACATGAATATGTCCAAGTAATCTAACAGTTTTATTTACGTTTTACTTTATGTTTTTTTCTTTAAATAAATATCTCAACAATAGACAGCGTTAAATATTATTATGTATAACTATTTAATTATCTTTTGATAAATATTAACATAAGTACCAGGTTTAATTATGTATTCATTTAATAATTATAATAACAATATATTTGTGTATTCACGGTGTATGTTCTATTAAATAATCATGGTTGAATATAACAAGTGCAAGATGAATCAGTGCGTTGCCGATGGATACACGACGATGACCTGTGGACGGTCGCTCACCTCAATCGTCTAGGCTTCTTGCAACCCTATGTAATATTATTTAATGTGATTGATTCTTACTTGCATTTTTGTAGTGATAGCGATTTTTAATTATATATTATACAAAAACCAGGAGGACAAATGCTAAGAAATTAAGCGATACATTAAATTGTATTTAAGCATTAAATCGTAAAATGATAAATAAACGATGCCATTATAGGGAATTTCCAAGTGGAGAGAGCGTCGATAAAGAGTGTGAATGTGAGTCACAGTGAGAATATTGCATTCATGGCAGAGTTTACAGCTCAGAAAGCCATGACCAATTTGACAAATGAAACGATAATAGATTTTATTGCTGTTATATGCAAATAAAATTTATTAAACATTACACAAAACAATCATATTAGTAATCAAAAGATTCCCTTTTATACATCAATATGATGACATACCTACTATTAGCACAAGATCCCAGAGCCGCCAGACCTACGTCATTTTAGCAAAGCTGAAATTTTGTGGACTATTAGTCTGATATGTAGTTAAAACAGTATGTCTACTCACTAACTTTGACTTGCCAGTTCCCTTTCGGAGGTAGCCATATAAAAACAACAAAGCTCTTGTGATTTCGCGGGTGAAGCCGCAAGCGCATCGCTAGTATAATAATATAAAAATTATATAATTGAAAATAATTTTAAAACATACATTAAGTAGGGCACTCCGGCTACATCGTGACGAACTATTTATTGGCAATTAAAGTATGATTATATTGTTCCAGATACTGATATGCTTGGCTTGCTGCTCTTCAAGTGTTGAAGGTAAATTAAAAAAGAATCCATATTTAATATATTTTTTATAAATTTTACTATATATTTTTAAAAAAATATTAAGTGTATTCTTTAACTTTTCATAGTTCACTTTTACTACTTTTATTTCTATTACAAACAATAGAATAAAAACTACGGAAAAATACATTTCTATGTGTTTGCACATAAACTTTACGTTATAATATTTTCAAATACGGCCGGCCATACTAGGAACTTACTGCTGTGACGTTTTTCCTTTATTAAAGTGTACTGTGTACTAGCATGAATTTCTCGACTAAAGCAAATGCTTTAATGCGATAAAAGAAGTATGTTTGTTTTAAAATTAAACAAGCATAAAAATTGATAACATATCTACCAACTTAAGTAGTTACTCTCAGCGTTTACATTATTACAATAATTATTTTATTATCATTGAATATTATTTAAAATGTTACGAATACTTTTAGTATAGTAACATTTAATTGATATTGAGCTTAATTAAATAAATCAGTAGACTGTTTGTATAAGGATGCAAATAATCTAAATTTTAATTTCGATTGTTCGTCTACAATTGTATAAATCAACGAATTCTGTCCGAATATAAATATTTTTTTAGGTTACAGGATCCTGTCGTTATGTCAAATATGCAAAGAAATACAAATTAGTATAAAGATATTTTTATTTAATTATAATTATAATACTATATTTTGTTGGTCAAGAATATAATGGTTGTTACTAAATCCTGACGCAATCAAATAATTTTTGTACACCATTTACTTACTGCAATTAAAATAGAAACACATATATATATTCAACGGATAAATTAAAACTTTAAATAACATTACTCTTAAATAATCATTTAACTTTAATACTTTTGAAATGAAATATATTATAATATAGCCTATTGAACTTTGCTTACAAGGATATACTTGAACAGATTTAACCGTTATCAGCAGTTTACAAATATGTTGAAATACAACTGAATAACGTTTAATATAAAAACAAGACTATGCTTAAATTATAATTTTCAGAAACTTCATCTGATATATTGGCAAAACAGCTTTTTTTTAAAGAGGTATATTTATTATATGTGACCTATATCTATTATATATCTAGCTCACTTTAGTATTATGTTAGTTTATTATTGAGAACAGCTAAAACATAACTGTGGTAAATAACTGGTAATGGGTTTGGACTAAAAGTAGAGTATTCTACACCGTGGAAGATTAATGGACTTGTTTTATTCAATATAATCACAACAGCTCTCATTAAAACCCCCCACGTTACTGACGCAATGCGTCTTTGAAAATAGTCGATTAACTCGAAAGAAGGTTGGAGGTACTCTTTTTTAGATGTTTTACCAATTTAATTAAATTATTTATATTAAATTAAATAACATTTGTTTAGTAATGGATGTTACTTACAATTTTAAATAAAATCTATATAGGTATAAAAGAACCTAAACGCTTAAAAGAATCAAGAAAATTAAGCGTGTACAGGATTAAGGATGAGTCATTTCGCTCTTGAAACCGGTTCTTCGATGACTTTTGCTGATCTGCCTGCATCGAATAAGACCTAACGAAACAAGTTTAAAGATTTAAATACTTATTTATAATAAATATACCCAATATTAAAAAAATCTAAATCATCTATATATGTATTATATAGCATCTATATAAAGCCAATCCCTCAATAATGAAAGACAAAATAGATAGGTAGATAATGTATAAATCATGAGACAAAGAAAGGATTTCCCAACATTCTTCGGGAACGAGGGAAACCGGAATTTGACGTATTCAACGTAAAATCTAAATCTCACGTTTTATAATAGTTACACAGATAAGTGAAGATTAAAAAAAAATTGCATGAAATTGATACAGTAGAAACGTATTTGCATTAAAAGACCTATACATTACTATTTGTATAGACCTATATACCTACTACTATAAAGTAAGCCGTACTTAGAAAAATATATTGTATGTTATTTCAACTAAGTACGTATTACTTGAATTAAAATTTTAAGAAACATTTTTTATAAATGTACACGGAGTTTAATTTACATGTATTATGATTACGCATAATAGGTGCAAATAATTCTAAAGACACATTTACCGTACGAATATATTTTATTTACTCACTTCTATTCTTTTAGTTTTGTACTTAATGAGAAACAGCTGCATGCCCTAAGGCAGTGTATGGTTTGAAGAAGTCATTCAAAGTATTTGCATTTATAAAGTAGTACTTAACTTTTTCGTGACTTATTACCCGCCTAGTTTATATGTATAATAAAAATATTATTTTGACATAAAACTTCACGGTAATAAGTAGACTTTAACTTTAATAAGAAAATTAATTATTATTTTTTACACATATTTAAAAGTTTTAAACGAGTAAAGGAACTGAGGCCAGTCGTGGCGCAGGTGCACGAGCATGTTACTGTAACCGCGACGCGAACATGGGTTCGATTCCCATTGGAGAAATATCTAATATTTTCATTATTTTCGCTCTGGTGTCGAGGTAAAGCGCGGCGTTCAATCCCGCCACTCAAGACGCAATGCTTCCAGAATTCGGCGGAAAGTAGGGAACGTAATGTCTCAACTAGGTCTTAAGACTCTTAACCCAAGTTCCTACACTCCTATGTGCGACATACACCGTAAAGCAAAAAAAAAACGAATAAATAACGACAATATCAATCATCGTTTATATACAAATAAGAAAAGTAATGTCATTGTTGTCGTTTTAAGTAACAACCTTCGAAGAACTGAAAGGTTCTACCGATTGTATCGACCGTCACAAGTAATATGGCCACAATAATAACCTTGAACACACACCCACTTTCACATATATATATATAATACATTTTACTATCCCTGTGTGTTATTATAATAGATAAGGTATATAAAAAAATCATATTATATGAAAATCCTTTACGTAACAGGAAAATAGGCTACTTTGACTTCATTGTAAGTATATCTTAAAGTTTTAACATTTGCTCTAATATACCAAACAGGTTACTATAATATTTTTATACACTTAAAAAAAACTGTATTTTAAATTATAATTTCCATAGACTGCCTGAGTTGCCGCCATGTTGGTCTATAGATAGTCTATGCTCTGAATTCTGAAATACAAATAGCAAACGCACATTTGACATTATTAAACAAGCATCTCACAAAGCCTTAATTAAAACGTTACTTCTTTTTGTTTAAATGTGAAATATAGTATAATCGCTATTGCGTAATGTATAGAAAAATTATAGTTGAGATGTCAATTATAATTTGTTTTGATTATCGAATGATTGATTATTTTAGTTAAAAAAATAAAAAACTTACTAACTGAACTTTATACTACAAGCCTAGTTTTTGTATGTATGTAAAACATAATATCTATTTAATATTTACATAACATATGCGTATTTTTAAAACTTCTAAATTCTATTTCACTTTCGTCATAACACAGCGTCCATTCATTCCACTATTTTTGTAAGTTTCGGTTTTTGGCATCCTTCCGACTCTGCAAAGCCATTACGTAACAATGCAGGTACCGACGAGGCGTTTGTCAAATATTTTCACTAAGACGAATGACAAACTAATTAGCCTTAAAAATAAATCTTTATTTTAAAGAGAACAGGATAAATAGCACCTAAGTGATGTATTATACCCAACGCCCTTTCTTGATAAATGGATTATCTTACACGAAAATAAATAATAATTTCGAACCAGTAACTACTGAGACTACCGCATTCACCCAAACCAACTCTTTGCCTTTATAATATTAGAACAGATTTTTCTACTGAGATATAAGAACGATAAATAATTATAATTATAATATCTTTCCTTAATGAAAAGTTAAAATATAATCTTTTTTTTTTGAAGCAACAACAATAATGTTATGACTTGAAAATGTTACGCAATGCACCCATATTTTAGTCGGAAATGGGGAACGGAGTGTCTTAACACTAGGCTCCCTCTGCCTACCCTGTTATATAAAAAAAATATTGTAACTAAATCTTTTTACATCATATACGATATTATTTTAAAACTAGACGTAAATATAAATAAACAAAGATTTTAGTATGTCCCGTTATCTTGTGTGTGTTTTCTAGATCTCACGACACATTTACCACACGGTAGGTGGTTACGAAAAATATGAATGACGAGTATATAAGAATTTCAAGCACCTAATTAGCTCTAGAAGTAAGATTCAAGTTACAATTATTTTTCCAGTTTTTACTCAAACATAGATATCTTAGCTTTAATATTTGCATCTAAAGTGTTTCGTATTATTATTCCTTAACTCGGCCAGTGGGCGCCGCGCCGTATCAAAACAACACATGGATTTGATTTTAAGACACTTCCCATTAAACAAGTATAATAATCATATTTCTCTTTCAACTGTTCTTATATAAAAGTAGTTTATGTTATGCTGTCTTAAATATGTACCTTTAATATTTGTTTATGGGCCATACATTGACTAATTAGTAGACGCGACTGGTCGTGGGTTCGATCCCCACTCGAGGAAATGAAATATTTATATAAATGTTATATTTTCATTTCTTCGCTATTGTGTCGAGGCTAAGCGCGGCGTTGAGTTCCGCCATTCAACATACAATGCTTCAAAGATTCGGAAACACTATATTAACTCTGCCTGCCCTAGTGTATATAAAAAAATACTTATTTAATCTTTACTGTTACATATACAGCACACCACCGTGAGAGCGCCTTATTGTTTATATTCATTCCGTTATTTCATAACGTGAGATGTAATGGTGCTCTAATTATTTATGCTGAAGAAATCGATACAACTCTCGTTCTTAGCTGTTCTTTAATGTTTCTACTCAACCCAGTTTGCAGACGACTTGACCTATTGGATATAATCGTGAGACAATCGGTAGAGGTGACTTATTTATACAAAAACTTGCAAGCTTATTTTACTTGTTACGAGCTTTACTCATTGACCACTACTGTCAATTTATGGATTTTATAATAATCTACAGATTTATATTTAACGGCACTGAGTTCCGCCAGTCAACACGCAAGAATTCGGCGGAAAGTGGAGAACGTAAATGTCTTAATGGCAACGGAGTGTCTTAATAATAGGTTCCCATAGGTTCCCGTTGCTATATGCGGTATACATCGTGAAGAAATATTATAATATTTTTAATTATAATTATATTATAACATATTCCAACATGATAATATATTATCTACTGTGTGTTTAAACAGTGAGTAAAAAAAATAATTATTAAAAAATAAAATTTAAAAAAGTAACATAACAAACCTGCATAATACGTATGTAGGCAGTGAATGCCTTGTTAAGAACGCATGTCGCGTATTTGCCAAACATATTTCTCTTAAATATAGATCGCTAGAGGGGTCCGCTGATAAAGCACGCGTGTCATATCGCTTATTTTTGTCTTATCCTTATGGTGTCCTACCCCCCAGGGTACTCTGGAATAAACAATTACACATTGGTTAACTTATACCACTTGTATTACTTCAGTTTTGTATTTGTAATTCTGATTTCAAATTTTGTAATTTAGTAAAAGTTTAAGTAAAGTTATACTTATATATGATATACTTATATTTAAATATTACGTGGGTACATGTGTCACCAGATTTTATCAATGCTGTCAATAATAAAATAACTGATAATGTGTCATTGAAGTAGTTCCATAGCGTTACATATACACAAACTGTATAGTCGTGCTAGGTAACATAATAGTTTCGCGTAAAATAAACAGCGACGTAACTAAAAGTTAAAATAAGTATTAAAAGATTTCATTAAAATTGTTAATTAATAATATTAAAAATAAGTATATACCTATAAATGTTCTACACATAACTTAAAATCCATTATTATTATTTATAGTTTAGTGCAAGATGTACAACAATTTTTGAAGTTATTAGCTAATTTTTCCATGTCTTAATTTTTCATTTACGAGTATCATGAGAGACTGACATATGGAACCAAATGTTGCTACGTTCTCCAATATCTAACAGTTTTAAAAATATTGCTCATTATATGACCTCATTATGACCCACGTTTTGTTTTACGAAAACGAGCAAATGAAAATGATTTACTTTTAAGTGCTACCCACAATTTTCCAACTCATATCAACTCAATCAATTTCAATCTCATATTATGCTAAATCATAACAGAATAAATGACCGATAACGTGATTGCTATATGTAGGTATAATATGCAATATACATAAATCTTACAATGATATCGATATAAGTGTGATAAAGTTCATTAACATATATTCTTTGGTTCAGGTGGATAAGTATCGTGAAAAGTGGTATGGGAGTGCGGTGAGAATCGAAGTGCTGTACAAAAATGACCGAGGGCGAGAAACAACAGAGCGCGGGTGGTGCCAACGCCGCACCTCAACACAGGAAGGGGCACAGGTAACAAACACTAAATACTGTTAAATAATTTTCACTTTAAATGAAATTTAGTATTATAAAAAAAACTGTATATATCTTTATTTATCTACTTTTCATGAGTCATCAATGAAATTTTACATAACATTTTGTTTTGGTGAATGGGTCAAAGTTAGACAAATTGCAAAGCTTTCTCTTGCAAATTGCAAAGACTAAAGTTGAACCATGTTACGGTGTCACCTCAATAAACGTTCGTCTTTAATTCGTCATATTCTAGACTCGCAGAAGGATGATTTATTAAGCATACGAAAATTAAAAAATAATGATATTATGTATTTACAATCTTTTTAAGATGAAAAGGCAGCAGACACCAATCCAATAATAAATAATCGATTAACGCCGGTATCGCAATCTGAAAATGACGTTTTAGTTTCTTTCTTGCGTCATTGTTTACATCGTAAATCGTGCGTTGCTTCTATGTGCGATAGAACGTTCCTGCAATGCAAATATGTAGTTATAGCCGTCACCTTATAAATATCTGTCCCTTTTGTTACACATTTCAACAGACGTAGATCTTAGAGACTTGTGCACGTACTTATGTATATCAAAACGAATTCAAATTTAAGTACTATGCATTTAATATGTACAAAAGTGCAGTCTCGACGCGTGTATTTTTCGGAATTTAATTTATAACTAGAGACTTTATGTTACATTGTTAATTGTCTTTTTATTTAAAGTAATTTTTATCATCTTTGATCATTGATTCAAAAGAGAAACTTCAACAATTTTTTCACCGTCTAAAAAACAAATAAAATTATATTGTTAATATAGTTTTAAGTAAAATTACCCATCGCTATACCGATGATTAAAGTCAGACACGTTAAAATCCCTCTAGGATACTTGCGCTGAATGTCTCAAATAACTCCTTAGCTTAAAAAGTACATACAATGGTGAATATAAGTTATTAAAGCCTGTATTTATTAACTGCTCTCAATTTTGAGATCGATCTTGAGAGCGATTTATAAATACGGGTCTAAAAAGATTAAAAATGTTTTGCCATTGAACTAATTTAGGACTTATTCGCTCTTGCTGTTTTGTGTATTTCTTCTTTTTTGATTTTTTATCTGAATAGCCCAATGTATCATTTTGTAAATTTCGAAATCCAAAAGATAACATTTTCTCTTTACGTAGTTTGAAATACATATATCTTTAACTGTACATGGCTTTCTATATATATTTAGATGAACATAAATCATTCTGAATGTGCTATTTTGATGGAATCTACAATAACCACATGAACAATTTACAAAATCGACATCTTATTATTAATTAGCTATGACGTCATTTTACCTTTGTGTACATTTTATAAAATTTTAAAAATACCCAAGTATCGATATATACGAGTATATAAGATAAAAAGTATGAGTAATAGTCATTTCTTACAACTCCTCTGATCTAGATAACGTCGGCACCACATTATCTGATATTGTACAGTTTGCGACATGTGGCCCAAAATATCTAATCGCAGTACCTACCTACCTATTACGATATCAAACAAAGCCTCCAGTTTAGTCATCCTACAAAGTGAGCATGAGACAAGCGTGTTTCTATAGCTAAATGGATTTAAATATGTTAACTTTATGAATGATTTAAAATTGTGTCTCGGAAAAGTGAAATCGCGAAACGTTATAATGACGTCATCGGTCGTTAGGAAATTTCGCCGCTTTGTGAACATATTGTAGTTCAGATATTGTATTCTTTTTGTTATTTGTGTCGATAACATGTCGGATGTAACAGCTGAGCAGCAGCTCGGGTTACTTCTTGGAAGGTACCATGTACTCCCGTTTCTTAGTTGTAAGCAGTGTAAATAAAACTTGCTATTTCTTAATATAAATTTTATGAATTCCATATAACATTTTAATGAATTTTTTTGCATCGGTAATTTATGAATCAACATTTAAACATTAAATAACTTATACATTGTATATTTACCTAAGTATAAGGTAAAAGGTAAGGACATTTATTAGTCATACTTTATATGACGTTTCATATATAATTTACATTGACCCAGGAGACAAGAGTCAATGTACGCGATGACAGGACTATACGCGGAGTCGGGGTGCGCCGCGGAGGGCGACGTAGCGGGACCCAGCGCGCCGCACCCGCCGCGGGAGTCCACCAAGTGCCACAGCAGAAACCCTTCTGCTGGCATTTGCGACAGGTATTCATTCACAACCGCTATAAATATGTCTTTTAAATAATAAATAATTTAAAAGACCTCAATAACTGTTTAATATAATAAACAATTCCCCTTGCAGAGATCGAGAGCGAGAGAGGGAAAAAGAAAAACCGCATCAGTTATTCCCAGAAATATTAGACATTCCTCATGACGCAAGAGACTGCGGTATCCTATCATGGAGACCGCTTTTTATTCAGCAATTTTCTAGTATTAAAGTAAGTCTAGTGCTTTCATTTTGTAATTCAATTATATATTTTTTTAACGCACTGCAATGTTTATTAAAAACACTGTATTCTTTACAGGTGTTCGTATTTTTCCTTTCGTTCCTAGTGACGCTTCAGCAAGCCCTAAGCTCAGGTTACATAAATTCTGTAATCACAACAATTGAGAAACGTTTCGAAATACCCTCAAGTCTCTCGGGCCTCATAGCGAGTAGCTACGAGATCGGCAACGTTATCACAGTAATATTTGTCTCATACCTTGGAAGTAGGAGACACATTCCTGTATGGATAGCGGTTGGTAAGTTTTACGGAATGTATCTATCGAGGCTTTCATTTTGTATTCACATTAATTTTACTGCCAAATTCATTATTGAATATTAAATTTGGACGTCTAAATATATGAATTTATGTTAAACGCTTTTTAGGTGCCGTTATAATGGGCATCGGTTCGCTAGTGTTTGTTGTGCCGCATTTTATAGCGGAGGCCAATAGCGAAATGTTAGCGAACAATAAGTCTGATGAGAATATCTGTCGACTGTCGCACGCTCTGGAGCAAGACATGGGTGGCCTCGGCAGGCTCCAAGCGGGCCTGCCACCTAGCAACCTCAGGCCCGATAATTGTATTAAAGTATGTTATTGATTTATTTAATTCTTTTGTGCTAACTGGATTATATTGCTTTTTAAATATACCTACTAGTGTGTGTTCTTTATACTTGCTTCATAGGCATGTGCGAGGCCGTCGTGGCGCAAGGGCACATGGGTGTGACTTTAATACGATGGTTGTGGGTTCGATTCCCACTCGAGGGAATGAATTATTATTTATAAATATTTCCATTTCTTCTCTCTGGCACCAAGGCAAAAACTCGGCGTTGAATTCCGCCACTGAACATGCAATGCCTCAAAAATTCGGTGGAAAGTAGTGAATGGAGTGTCTTATCACTAGGTTCCCTCTGACTACTCTGATATACTACGGGATACAACGCGAAGCTGATTCATAGGCATAGGAAAAACAACAAGACAACGTAATTACTTTAATAGTATGAATCATAATATATTTATACAAAGATATTTATTTCGTTTTATAACAGAGCTCGCCCAGTACTTTCATGCCAGTGATGATATTCGTGGTGGCGCAACTTCTATTGGGCTGCGGGGGCTCGCCGCTCCTCACGCTGGGCACTACCTACGTAGATGACCACGTACGACCAGAGTCTTCGAGCATGTATATCGGTAAGTTGTACTAAAATACAATAGAATATAGATTATTAGAAAAATATATAAATAGTAGATTAGTAGAAAATTTGAGCGATATAGCGAGCGTCTAAAATAAATAGATATCTTGGAACATAGTCCTATATTCGATCTAGAAATTTAGACGATAAGTTACGTTAAAGACTTTTAAAATTAAAAATGACTAACTTGCTACATGTGTAAATATCAATAAAAATCTGCAAGTCGCAACTTGTTTATTGCCTGCCTGCCGGCAGCAGCTTCGTCCCCCCGCCTTCCTTGTTCTCGTCCTATACCTACATAATTTACCGGCTGCGCGTTCGGTTTTTATTACCCAGGCAAAGTATAAAATAAATAATATTCATTACCTATCTACATGTCTTAGGTATTCTATACTTTGCCGTATTGTATAGTATACGGAATTATACAGGTTGTCGGTAACATATATCCATACCTATATTATAAATTCGAAAGTAACTCTGTCTGTCTGTCTGTCTGTCTGTCTTTTACGCAATCAGGGCCAAACCGCTAATTTAATTGTGATAAAATACTCATATAGAGATACTTGAGGGTCCCGGGATGAACATAGGATACTTTTTTTTTCTCATATTTGTAATATTTTCGATATATAACAATATATTAAAATAATTAATTTGACAAGCAATTTATTCCGCCATGTTAATAACAATCGTCGCTACGCGTTGCTAAGCAACGGCTTGCAAAGTTTGTTGTTTTAAGAAAACGTCACTCAAAGTAAGTTTGCTTAATGCATACATGGCGCGCGCCGATATAGATTTGTATACATTAACAAAAATTAGATGATTTCTATAATTTGATGTTCATCCTTATGAAAATAAATATAATAGTCACTTTTAGCATTTCATCTAGATGGAAGTTATAGTTTACTGTATAACATTCACAAATTTTTATATATTTTCGAATTACTATTATTTTTTATGTAATTATTTGCTGCTTATAATTAATTTATCTCAGTTCGGTTATCTATACCGATGTTATACACTTAAAATATCGTAATTTTAATCATTTGGGATTTTATTTAATATTGTTCGCAAAAATTAATAATTATTTAATATAGAAAAATGTTTAGTACGCGCGCACGGCAAATTTTAGGTACTTTTTCTAATATTAAGAATTTCCTTTAGTTACTTTTACTTCTTTTGTTTGTTCATTTCGGTTACTCAGATATTTTTTCTAATAATAAATCTCCACTTATTATTATTTTTTAACTTATTTTAATTATTTAGGCTTATATTTTCGCGGGCGTAGCCGCGTCCGGGCCCACTAGTATATTATAAATTCGAAAGTAACTCTGTCTGTCTGTCTGTCTGTCTGTCTTTTACGCAATCAGGGCCAAACCGCAAATTCTATTGTGATAAAATACACATATAGAGATACTTGAGGGTCTCGGGATGAACATAGGATACTTTTTTTTCTCATAATTGTAATATTTTCGATATATATCAATATATTAAAATACTTATTAATTTTACATGCAATTTATTCCGCCATGTTTATAACAACCGCCGTTGCTAAGCAACGATTTGCAAAGTTTGTTGTTTTAAGAAAACGTCACCCAAAATGAGTTTGCTTAATGCATAGGTACATGGCGCGCGCTTGCGATATAGAGTTGTATACATTAACAAAAATTAGATGATTTCTATAATTTGATATTCATCCTTATGAAAATAAATATAATAGTCACTTTTAGCATTTCATTAAGATGGAAATTATAGTTTACTGTGTAACATTCTAATAAATAATTAATGAGATGTCACTGATTCGAAATGACCTAGCCTACGAGTGGTATAGTATGATCGATGCGAAAGGGCAGATGACTTTGATGGTTTTGTAAATTTTTATATATTTTCGAATTACTGTTAATTTTTATGTAATTATTTGCTGCTTATAATTAATTTATCTCAGTTCGGTTGTCTATACTGATGTTATACACTTAAAATATCGTAATTTTAATCATTTGAGATTTTATTTAATATTGTTTGCAAAAATTCATAATTATAAATAATTATTAATTTTTGCGAATATATTAAAAAATAGAAAAATGTTTAGAACGCGCGTAATTTTTCTAATATTAAGAATTTCCTTTAGTTACTTTTACTTCTTTTGTTTGTTCATTTCGGTTACTCAGATATTTTTCTAATAATAAATCTCCACTTATTATTATTTTTTAACTTCTTTTAATTATTTAGGCTTATATTTTCGCGGACGTAGCCGCGTCCGGGCCCACTAGTAATTATATAAAATCCTACCTACCTGGATAAATAGGATTCAGAAGGATGGAAAATAAATTCACTCGCAATGGTGATCAAAGGCTGCTCAGCCATTTAATAACAGATTCACAAGAGAATGACAAACATTAACGTCAACAGTTGACAGATTATAACAACTAACAATTAAAATGTTGCTACATAAAATGTGTTAATTATAATGTATAATAAAGTTAATTATTTTATTTTAAAACTATTATTTGGTCTTGAACATGCCCCCGGCCGTTGAAAGCTGGCCTTTCAACACGACTCGTTGGCTACTGGAAGTGGACATATTTTACTGAAAGACCTTCGGACCACTCCTGTTGAGGTTTTAATATCGGCCACTCTGTTAACTCCATCATTACCAGGGAATACAGCAACCACTCGACCCAGTCTCCACTTTAACGGTGGTAGATTGTCCTCTTTGAGAAGAACAAGGGAATTCATAAGCAAGCCATCTTTACAGGTACGCCATTTTATTCTTTGTTGGAGCTCCGAGATATATTCCTTGCTCCACCTGGACCAGAAATGCCGTCGTAACTGTTCGATCCGCTGGAATCGAGTTAAGTGATTGTAAGGAGAGTCGCCATGATCAGGAGTCGGTAAAGACATCAGTGGTCGTCCGATGATAAAGTGTCCTGGAGTAAGAGGCATGAAGTCTTCTGGTTCTGGCGATAGAGGTGTAAGCGGTCGGGAGTTGAGGATCGCCTCAATTTGAACTAAAACTGTGTAAAGTTCCTCAAATGTCAAATTACAATTTCCCAACACTCGCTGAAGATGAAATTTGGTTGATTTTACACCTGCCTCCCATAAGCCTCCGAAATGCGGCGAATATGCCGGTATAAAATGAAATTCAATTTGGTCATTGGCGGCAGCCGATGACAGCGAATTACAATTATGCTTTAAAAATTTTGATAATTCGTTGTAAGCACCAACGAATGAAGTCCCATTATCCGAGTAGATATTTAAGGGTTTGCCCCTTCGTGCAATGAACCTCCTTAACGCTAATAAATAATTATTGCTGGTCAAATCGCCTACTAGCTCAATATGAACGGCTTTAGTTGAGAAACAAACAAAAAGTACAATGTATACTTTTACCAATCTGTATCCACGACCTTGACGGCTAGCAGCATAAATTGGACCGGCATAATCAACGCCTACAGACTGAAAAGGAAAACTATTGGATAATACGCGATTGTTGGGTAAATTACCCATGATAGGTGAAATAACTTGACCCTTCATACGACTGCACCTTACGCATTTCCGATAGCAAGCTTTGACGAGATTACGGCCACCGATTGGCCAATATTGTTCTCTAATTGAGGCAAGTAACAGCTGAGGCCCTGCGTGTTTAAGTCGCTGATGTTCGTAATTGACAAGTAACTTAGTGAATTGATGTGTGGACTGTATTAATATAGGAAACTTTTTATCATATGGGTACTCTGAGTTACCCAAGCGACCACCAACACGCATAATGTTATTTTTATCAAGAAAAATATTAAATTTGAGTAATGGGCTCTTTTTTAGCAAAGGCTGGTGGTTCAATAGCAACGAATACTCTGGAAATGATTCCTGTTGTGAGACTCTTAATAGTAAAGTTAAAGCGTCTTGCAAATCCGTTTTACTTAAATAATTATTACTAATTTTATTCTTTTTACATAATTTAATAAATCTCAAGGCGTACGCAGTAGCACGTATTAATCTAGACATATTCGAAAAACGATTAAAATTTATGAATTGATTATTATTGGAAGACATTTCACTCGTGGAAGTAGTGAATAATGAAATTTCTGGTCGTAACTCAGGTAGAATTTTATCAGAGTTCACCGTGACTGGCCAACATAATTGATCCTCCTGTAAAAACCTTGGCTGTATTTTCCAAAATTTCGACGACTTAAATCTTTTACATTATTATTTAATGTGTTCAGTTGAAGTGACTCATCAATGTTAATTAAATTGCATTTTACATTTGACAACTGATTAGATGAGACTGAACCACATACTAACCATCCAAGCTTAGTTTCACATAACGTAAGAGTACATTGACCTTGACCTAACTTTATGCGCTGAGAACCTAATAGGTCCCAGAACACATCAGCACCTAAAATCATATCAATCCCGGCAGGTGAATGAAAGTTCGGGTCCGCTAAGCAAATATTGGATGGAAATTTAAACTGCGATAAATTTAATTGCTGAGATGGCACGTTACTTGTAATAGATGGTAAAATAAAACATTGCAAGCTAGTAGTATATTTATTATTTAATGATTTTATTGACACTGTACACATTTTATTTACATGTGACAGTACGCTGTTAACGCCCATTAAGGATTTATCAATTTCAGTTATATGTGTATTCAACTTACTATATAAACGTTCCGTCATAATACATGAAGTACTACCACTGTCGAGAATAACGCGAGCAATAACTTCACGATCATCCTTATCACATATTTTAATAAGTGCAGTAGACAGCAATACTTCACGCTGAGCGCATGGGAGCGGTGACGTAACGCTCGTTGATAAAACAATACCTTTTTCGGAGCCTGACCTAGAAGGTTCGTTAGATGTGCGTGCGCCATCGACGCTAACCTGTCGGTTACCTTTCTGTTTAGTTTTATAACCAGACAAATGAATAAGAGTGTGGTGTTTACGTTTACAGAATTTACACCCTGATTTTTTACATTGATTCGCGTAATGTCCTTTTTTAAAACAATTATAACATATTTTAAAAGTAGATAAAATTTGTAATCTCGCGTCAATGCTCAATGAAAGAAAATCAGAACAATTAGACAAGTTATGTTCACCGTTACACTTAGGACACAGTGCTTTAGATGGAGAAGATAAAGAAGATGGAGAAGGTATAGTCTCAATATTTTGGTATGAAATCATAGCTTTATACCTTGAAGGTTTCGATAAGTTACTGTTATTATTATTATTATTAACTGACGATTTAATATGGTGAGATTCAAGTGTCTCTAATAAGTCAGCGCGATTACGAATGAACTCAAGAAGTGATTTTAATTTAATTGGTTGATCCTTATCTAAGCGACCTTTGAACTCCTCCCAGTCACGGAATGCTTTCGCATCTAATTTTTGAGTAATAATATAGATCAACAGTGTATCCCAGTGTTCCGTGGGTTCCCCAAGGGAGCTTAACGCACGAATATTTTTATTTATCTGATCAATTACACTTTTAAAAATAAAGGAGGACTGTTTATTTATTACCTCAATATGAAATAACGCTGAGATGTGGTGCTGAACTAATAATCGCTTATTATCAAACCGCTCACACAAAAGAGTCCATGCAGTGATGTAATTCTTCGCTGAAAATTCAATTGACTGGATGACAACTGCAGCAGTCCCTTCTAACGACGCACGCAAGTAATGAAACTTGTTTATATCGTCAATTTCGCTATTTAAATGAATGAGACTGGTAAATGTATCTCGAAACTCGAGCCAATTGCTATAAGAACCACTAAATTTTGGCAATTGAATAGTAGGTAACTTGACCAGCTTATGATTATTTATATGAGACGCTTCATTGATTAATTTACACCTATCATCATCTCCTTGAAAATTTTCTATTAATTGTTGTGCTTTAACAACGCAGGTGAAGTATTGAGATTCAAATGACATGCGTTCTTGCAACTGTATATCTAGCACATCTAAACATTCTAAGTTCGTTTGAACCTCATCAAACTGATTATAAACAGTTTCGATCTTACCTAGTCTTAATTGTAACTCACTGATATCGGAAGCCGTCAATGAAGCAGGATCCAATGAATTAATATAACTGACGAACAGTGTCAGTCGACCCTTATAGCTTCCGCGTCTCTTAATGAATTCCTTCTCTTCAGGCATTATGGGAGATAAGCGTTATCACCTGATACAGCATTAAATTTAATTAAATACCTTGCGAGTGATGGGTGGTATTAAGAGAAACACTTAATAATAAATATCTAAAGAATACTTCTTCAAATCGTGATATGATACCTCGTGTGCTTACTTAACCTCTGCACACGTTGACAAATATTCCTTAAATTCTTCTTGAAGTCCTTTGATTTAATAAATTTTCCTTATTTCTTCTATTTCAAATGGTGTTCTCAACCTCCAGATCGATTTGAATCATAAATACTTCAAATCGTGATGTGATATCTCGTGTGCTTACATAACCTCTGCACACGTTGAAAAATATTTCCTTAAATTCTTGAAATCCTTTGATTTAATTGATTTTTGTTAATCCCAGACGGTGTCCTTAAGACCCGGCTCGACATGGACCATGGATAAATAGGATTCAGAAGGATGGAAAATAAATTCACTCGCAATGGTGATCAAAGGCTGCTCAGCCATTTAATAACAGATTCACAAGAGAATGACAAACATTAACGTCAACAGTTGACAGATTATAACAACTAACAATTAAAATGTTGCTACATAAAATGTGTTAATTATAATGTATAATAAAGTTAATTATTTTATTTTAAAACTATTATTTGGTCTTGAACACTACCAAATGCTAACCATCACATTTACGTAAATAATTATACAATGCAAAAGATACTCTCACGTTACACATTTAGCTAATTAAGACACACGTGAGCAAGACGGCTAAATATTTTAATAAGATGTTGCGACAGAAAGCCGTTTACAGAAGACTTACAGAGCATATCTTGGAGTGTAATCTTAATACTTAGGCCCACAGCTTTACTCGCATAAAGTTAAACTCATTCCTGGATGTGGGAAGCCTTGGTTAAGCCTATAATATAATGATATTAAATAATAAGGGTGTGACTGTAACGCCACGGTTGTCGGTTCGATCCCCATTCGAAGAAGTGAAATATTTATTTACGTTTATATTTCCATTTCTTCGCTCTGGTGTCGAGGTAAAGCGCGACGTTGAGTTCTATCACTCAACACACAATGCCTCTAGAATTCGGCAGAAAGTGGGAATGGAGTGTCTTAACACTAGGTTCCCTCTGCTTACCCTGCTGTGAGCGGAATACAGCGTGAAGCTGAAAAAAATATTACAGTAATAAATATTAGTATTATCCTTATATTAAAAATATGAGTATAAGCAACACCACACTAAAATAAACACACAAGTGTTGAAAAAGCATAGAGTTTAAAGAATGTCAATTTCTAAAATGAATGTTGGAACAGCGGGATTGTTTGTGTAAGCGTCGCACGTCCTCCATCGACCTTTCTGCTATTACACGTCTTTATTGTGAGGACCGAGTGGCGCGTTACTCGTAACCGCACTCATAAACCAAATTGTGCAGACACGACTCAGTTCAACGAACCTTCCTAGACCACACTCTATTCACAGTTATTGCATAGGTATGAGAACAAGTGGCCGTAAGATCATGTCTACAACCTATACTCTATTCAAAGTCCCATTTATCATTAAATTCGCTGGCAAATCACATCTCTTAGAACTTTATCTCCTTAAGCTAAATATGACAAGCTCAACTACATTTAAAATTTGAAAGTGCCATCTTTTATCCATGAATTATGCTATCATTGCATGTTCGAAAAAGGTGAATTGTAAACAGTTGGCAAGTCGCTCGGTTCGCTCAACCTCGAAAACTTAACCCCTGACGTGATAAAGCGCCCTTGACCTACCCCTTCCAGCCTGCCACTAATGCCAAACTATTTAATCATAATAAAACTTCCGTGTCAGATAGAGATATTTGCTGTGGTCAATGCCCACGTGTCCTCCGTGATGGGAGTGGTAGAATTTTAATTAATCCTACTAAGTCGTAAATACGTTTGTGTCGCAAATATTCCTTTGCCATTCTTTATATAGAATCAATTGGTTTTATTTTAATAAATTATGTTCCCAGAAAAATATGAATAATTAACATTGTTTGCTACAATAACTCAGCTATGTTGATATTTCTCCTAAACAGCATAAAATTTGCCTGTTGTTTTATTGATGAACTACAACAAATTAAATTAAAATGAGACTTTTAATGTTAACTTAATTTAAACGTCTAATTGTATTAATAAGGTTTTTCTACTAGGTGCAGCTCTTGACAGGTTCCTCTCATATCACCTCCAAATCAGTTTCTATATGATAGGAGATAATTTGAACACGGTTTCTGAACTATAAATTTAAACCATAAAGCTAATTCTATTTAGTGTAAAACATAGAATATACTAATTTAAAAAATTACATTAATTTTATTATCCTCTAGGTATTCCATTAGTTTTATTAAAAGCAATATTCCTGTTATATGTTTTTATCCGCGAAAACTTAATCTATTTTATTTTTATCTTTTAAAAACATAAAATCTGTTAATAAGTGATGAATAATTAATTATTATTCACGAGTACATATACCATATAAGCATCAGTAACAGTCATACAGGTAAATGTCGACCCTTGTTGACATTTAAACTATTTTTAAACGTTCTCGCAATAATGCAACTGTGTTTTGATACAAATAAAATGCCGCAGTATTAGCTCGACTGCCATTTTTATCGAATTTCAAGCCATAGGTATTAACCGCGAAATCCGTACCGTTTGCGGACCGCAAAACTAGAGTGACCTACTTTTGGTCCGCAATCGGTAGACGAGTTACTATTACCTACTGCATGCAGCCTTTTACAACGATGTCATCGCTATTTTGAAAAAACATTTTTAGACTAAATCCTTTATTATTACTTAATACAACATGTATTCTTTATATTTTGATGATTATTTTAATTTTATTTAATAATATGGTGCAACAGGATTTACGTAAATTCTTTTTTTACAGGATGTATGTACAGTATGGCTGCATTCGGCCCAGTTCTTGGCTTCTTACTTGGTGCATATCTATTATCATTTCATATGGACTCGTTTTCTGGTGCTATTATTTCTATAGGTAATCAATCACAGATTTATATTGTGAAATAAAGTAAACATTTTTTTATGCATTGTAATTTGTAATGTATTTGTATTTATTTAGGTCCAGGAGACCACAAGTGGGTGGGGATGTGGTGGGGTGGCTTTCTGCTCTGTGGCCTACTCCTAATTTTGGTGGCTATTCCATTTTTCTCATTCCCAAAAGTGTTGGTACGGGAAAAGGAAAAAATACGACTAGTTGAAAAAGCTGCCGCAGCAGCTGGTACTTCTACAGCTAAAACGCCGGCTAAACTACAATCCGATATCAAAGATACAGGATATGGAAAAGACATCAAAGGTTTGCAAGTTATATATTATTTTGTTATTATAATGTTAGTAATTTATTATACTATCATTGTCTTTACTATTGGAGCAAAAATATCAGATAAATTAATTATCTGTATTTTCAGATATTCCAGTTTCGATGTGGCGTCTTCTGAAGAACCCGGTATACGTTGTGACGTGCCTGGGCGCCTGTATGGAACTCATGATAGTATCTGGCTTCGTGGTCTTCCTACCAAAATATCTTGAAACACAATTCAGTCTCGGCAAAAGCCAAGCCAGCGTTTTCACTGGTATGTTAACTTTAAAAACAAGACAAAGGGAACCTAGTGTTAAGACACTCCCTTCCCTCACTCACCGCCAAATTTTCGATACGTTGTGTATGAGTAGCGGAATTCAACGCCGCGCATCGAGTGCTTCAGCGGGGAAATAAAAATAGATTGAATTACGTCACCGAGTGAAGATTGAACCCACGACCGTCACGCTTACTATCCGCCGTGCCATAATCGCCTCGATAATCTAAGTTTTCATCAAACATATAGTTTTCGCCTCACAACACTTATAACCGTTTCACCTTATTTCAAACAAGTTTGATAAAACATCGATCACACACGCGAAAGACTACTTGATGACCTCGTCTTACCGAAAAATCAATACAAGGCCATAAGAATATTAGCCTTCGTCACCATGATTCAATACTACTAAGTCAATAATGTCCAACAAATTTAGTAAATAGAAATACAATCAACTATGTATTATTTAATTTGTTTATGATTATGATAGTTAATGTTCCTTTCTACTAAAGATTTATCGATCTGAATACATTAACCACTTTTTAGTTTCAACTTTCAAACGTTTTGAATTGAGTCTTGCTTAAGTGCACTAAATATTTGTACTTGGGTTCAAATCGCACTAAAAACAATTAAAATGATAGGACCGTCGTGGTCCAGTGGGATAGACTCGAAATGTAAACGCGACAGTTGTGGGTCCGGTTTCATTATCTAGACGAATGAATTATATTCATTTCCTAGCTCTCATAAAAAGACAAAATCCGTCACGTTGCGCTTGCGTTGTTGCCACTTCATCAATGTCTCGAGAATCGGGCTTTTCTTAGTATATCTATATGCGGGATGCAGCGTGAAGTTAAAAAAATAATTAAAATTATACAAATTATATTTGAACAGGTTCTATCGCCATTCCCGGTGCCTGTATTGGTATATTCATGGGCGGGTGTCTTCTCAAGCGGCTGGAGCTCCGGCCGAAGGGCGCTGTACAGTTTGTGTTGATATCCAACACCATCTGCCTGTCTTGCTATGCCTTACTATTCTTCCTTGGCTGTGATAACATCAAAATGGCTGGAACAACTATACCTTACACTAATAATAGGTAATTATATCATTATTCACATATTTGTTTGGAATATAATAATAGGTACTGCAGTAGTCAATATTTGAATCTTAATTAAGTACCTGCGTATTATTAAATTCAAACTAATTGCAATATACATATATTAAGGATTGTCATAAGAATTCAATAAAACGTTTTACCTTGTTCGATTTCTGTTGTAGAATTATGTATAATGTTGTTGCCTAAAAACATAAATAAGTTATATTACTATTACGGTAATACTATCAAGTTTTATCTAAATCTGTCTAGTAGTTTTGTCGTGGAAGAGGAGCTAACATGGATGTGCCATCTACAAATTTAGTAATTTGTAATATTAATGCTATAAGATGTTCTAACTGATTTGCAGCAATCCAGAGCCGTTCAAAGTGAATCTGACAGCGGCGTGCAACTTCAACTGCCTGTGCACGGAGACGGACATGGAGCCGGTGTGCGGCAACAACGGCCTCACCTACTTCTCGCCGTGCCACGCCGGCTGCGCTGCCTTCTCGTCGCGCTCCAACTTTACTAATTGTGCTTGTGAGTTTGTTTTTTATGAGTTAATATTTAGATAGTTGGGAATTTATTGCTTTTCGACTGAATTGAATTGATTGAAACTTTAAATGTGTAAAACATGTCTACCGAAGACAGGTGCTATGTTTATAACGATGACATTTGTAATCCCGCGTAAATTGAAATGATACCGTTTTAAAATTCATAAAATGATATAACTTTTTAAAATGTTTACCATTATTTTAGTGTATTTTAATATTAAATTTAATAAAATTGTAAATATGAGTCGAAAAACAAAAAGAAAATTCATAAAGCTTTATCAAAATCGAACATTATGTATATGTTATGTTTAATATACAGTATTTCCCCAGAGGCAGATATCATCACACGATTTAATAACTTTATTTTTATCTTTATGTACAACATTAAATTTATGCCAATGAGACTGTCAGCAAAGTGCACTGACCCCTCGTCTGTCGACACTTATCTATTTGTTAGTTTACTAGGAAAAACAATCACATGTACAAACAAATAGGTACAAGCATAAAATCAAAGACAAATAAAACGACACAATGTGCCAACTTAGTAATATTGAAATATTAGAATTATTTTGATTTTATTTACAACGTTATGTTAGAATAGAAATAGCATTATTTTACCAACTAAATCTTTAAAGTTGTTTTTTTCTTAATTGTTGTTTCAAAAACTTTATTTATTTTATGAATCTCCATAGCCGTTACTATGATAAAATCGGCTGGTTGACACTAACTTACAGCCACAAAATGATTTGTCTTGTCAAATAGTAACAAGAATATAACAAAAAATACTTAATTAATACAACAAAAATACATACTATTCGCCATAATAATCCTTTTAAAATAGCCTAAAATTCAAATATGTATTACCTATACATTGCTATAATAATCATCCAATATGCATTAAATTAGAGAAAATAGGGCAAATTAATGAACAGTTTTGTTGTATCGGTAATATGTTTAACACGTGATACATGTATCAACTTGTATCTCTGTTCGACAAATTAGAGATAATATGATGTAGTGGGCGGTAATACCGCTCGGTTCATGTCGACGCTTCCTTTTCTTGTTACTGTTTCAGCTAATATATCTTTTTCGTTTACGTTTATTTATTTTATATAGTCTCTTTATGAATTAAGGGCAAAGTTACACAAAATGATGATATTTAAAAAAATTCTGATACAGTTTATGATTACTTAAAAAATCTCAGTTATAGATGCCTACTTATGAATTGATATATCTTTAGTGATTTATTAATTATCGCTGACAGCGGATAATGGCAATAGAAAGTTATTAATTTTAATACTTAGGGGTTTGTCTAGATAAATAAACGTATATTTCACCTGATTGCCTAATGTTATACACCAGTACGCAGTAATAATGACTAAAATATGTACCATAGTTTAGTATAAACATTATAGTATATCATGTATTCGGCTAACAACATAAGACACACCTAACTTATGAAATGTCAACATATGATAATTTGATAAGAAGATATTTAAACAATATCATGCAGTCTGAAAGAGAAATGTAATTACGTAGTTTCTTTTGACTTAAATTTATTTTTTATACAAAATAAAATTTGTTTTCTTGTTATTTGCACTGCTAAACAATTATGTTTTTTTTAAAAGCTGCATATATTTAATATATTATAACAATAATGGACTAGTTCATAATTTTTTTCTTTAGTAGTACCTACAGATTACTAATACTAATAAATTTCGATTTTTAATATAATAATTTCTCTTTAAGTTTCTCGACTCACAGTCACAGGCAATGTCTTAAAAAAAATTGCGTTGCATTGGGAACGTAGTATCCTAATACTAACCTCCCTCTGCCTACCAATCCATTGCTATAATGTCCAATCCATGTATTGAAAATATTTACCTACATACCAGGTGTACACGAGAACATACGCGATATGGGCGTAGGGCTGAGTGTGGGCATGGTGAACGGCGCGTCCGCGTCCGCGCTGACGGCGGGTGCGGCACGCGAGTACAGCGAGGTGACGGTAGTGCCCGTGGCCACGGCGGGCGCCTGCAACCCGCCCTGCACTACTATATTCCCCTTCCTCGTGCTCCTCTTCTTCATGACTTTCGTGGTCGCCATTACGCAGATGCCGCTCTTAATGATTGTGCTTAGGTTAGTGTTTTGGTGTTTGCTACATATTTTTTAAAGTAGTTTGGAAAGAGTGTATGGTTCAATTATGAACCTATTAAAAGTTCACTAAAATTTATACTTAATTAATATTATGAACATTATAAGGCTGAGGAGTTTGTTTGGTTGAACACGCTACTCTCAGGAACTACTGGTTCGATTGGACAATATGTTTTTTTATATGTATTCCAACTATCGAATAAGGCTTATAAACTATATTCTATAATTTGCCGTGTGTCAAACATAACTCTTAGTTTTTTCCATTTGACCATGGGATCTAACTTACAGGTAAAAGCTAGTCATTATTATACATCGTAAAATATAACACATTTTTCTAAAGTGTTTTATTTATTTTAATTTATTTTGCTTTGAAATTGTAGATCAGTGAGTGAGGAAGAACGTTCATTTGCTCTGGGTATGCAATTCGTTATCTTCCGTCTGTTCGGCTACATCCCTGCGCCTATCGTGTTCGGTAACCTGATAGACTCCACCTGCATCCTCTGGAAGCAGTCCTGCAGCGGGGAGAAGGGGGGCCGCTGCCTGCTATACGACATCGAACAATTTCGATACAGGTATGTACAACCACAATGCAAATGATACGTTTTGTTTAGTTCCTACTGCAAAGTTATGTCATTTAAAGAGATGTCATTGAAAAACATAACAACGTAGATGCTACTAATGTAACGGATATCCATATATACAGGACAATATACAGGTCTGGAACCCAGCGCAATCGATCCAAATGATGTTTGTTTTTTTTGTAGTTTCGAACCGCCGACAATTGGCTGAATTTCACGAATACCTACTACTAACCTTACAACACTATGTTCTGTATACTTATCAGTTGATTTGTCTTAACTTTAAATGTTAGTAGTTAGTTTTAGGTAGTTTTAGGTATTTCCAATATAAATATTATTACCATGGACGGATCTAGTTCTAGATATTTTTTCTAAGTGTACCCCTTACCTTAACCTAACCTACCTTCAGCTTTAGCCTAACCTAACCTAACTTTAGCTTTAAACTGATATTTTTGTGTAATTTATTTTTTGCGTTATTTATTCTCTTACTCGTGCACCTATGATTGTTAGTTTAATTTTTCCAGATACGTGGGTCTTTGTGGTGGCATAAAAATCGTGGCCCTCGGTATATTCTTGGCGGACTGGTGGCTCGTGCGGCGACGACGACACCTCGAGACGTCGGCCCCCCTCGACCCGCATAAAGACATCGCGGGCTCCATCATCAGCCTCGACAAATGTAAGTTATGTAACTAACATAAACTGTTGAAGTGTGTGAATTATTTAATTTGTTGTAATAATATGTAGTATAATATGTAAATATATAAATTAATGCAATAAAATAAATAAAATACTCTTGCAAGAATATAATAAACTTAAAATGGTAATTGTATCAAGGTTACTATTTCATATATAAGATAAACAAAATTATTCCGTCGTAGTGTTCGAGGAATTACCGTCGACGGACAACGCTAGCGGGCTGCGATCGGGCGCCACGTCGGGGCCCAGCTCGGCCGGTACCACGCCGCTGGACGCGTTGCAGCGCACTGACTCGCAGTACTCACAGGAGTCGCAGCCGCGCGGCTCGCTGGGCCGCCGCGAGCGCGTGCTCGTCGCCTCGCGCCACTTGCGCAACGACTCCAAGACCATCCAGCTGGAGGGCCCCGCGCCTGCCCCCGCCCCCGCGCCCTCCGCGCGCGACCTTAGTCTCGACCAGCTCAAGCTGCTCGCGCTACCGGCCTGCAAGCGCGCGGATGACGAGACCAAGCGGCTGCTGGAGGC
>JAEBDU010007490.1:0-47006 GCA_016802625.1 Heliconius numata | reverse complement strand
GCGCCACGACTGACGTGCAAAAACTATAGCTAAATCTTATATAATCAATCAGTATTGGGTAGTGATAATATTTTATAAATAATGATATTTTATCAATTGAAATTTTAGTTTGTTACACAATATTATTTAATATTTAACTAATTATTTGTTTTAGGAATTTTCAGTAATTTTTACTGCAATATAAAGATCTTTCAGGCGCATTCTTTTACCGACTTGACGTCACAACAAACAAACTCAGTATCTATGTCACGAAAAAAACGATTTCACCAAAAAAAAAAATGACGAAATAACTGTTATTTACAAAACATAATTATATGAAGTTATCTAATTTTCGATATCCCTTGAGCCGCGTCAAATTGGACGAGCACGTCTTGCTAACCAATCGTTGTCACGATTCTTTGCTATTGTTTACGGTGTCCTAATAACTAAATTGTCAAATTTATTACACACATGCTAGAGCGTCATGAAAATTGTAATTTATTGACATTACGTTTGTATAAATTTGAACCTGTACGTTTATCCAAACTGACAAGCTGAATTTCGTACGTACGTACCACATATTTACTACGAGAGCCACTGGCGAGAACCTTTACGTGTTGAATGGGTTCCGTATCTCAAGAGAAAGAAAAAACGGTACCCTTATAGTATCACTTTATTATCCTATTTGTATTAAACTGTCCGTCTGTTAACGACCATTTTTAGATTCACGCTTTAACCCTAGCGTGGTAGCCAAAGAAAACGCTAAGAAATCGATTTCATATAAAAATTTTGCACCTTACTGTAGGTAATTTACGAAAAATTTCAAAAGTATCCTTTAAATTCGACTCAGTCACGATTGTATAGAGATGTGAAGCGATCAGTCACGAATGATTTTGTATATCCAGTTTTAAATTCAATGAATAGTATGAAAATTTATTTAAATGAATAAATATTTATTTCAAGAGAATATTCCAAGCAATTTTATTATTATTGTACCTATATTATACATATAAATATCATTGTAAAGTGTATTTTTGGACAGGTGGCTTATTGGAGGTCATATAAAGTTATTTAAGTTACCCAAAAACACATTAAAATTGCATATGTAACTTGAAAATATCTAAATGAGATTTTAACTATATTTTTCGTAAACCTTTTTGTAAGTTATATACGAAAGTTTAGCAAATACTAATTTTTACCTACGGCTTCGCATGTATTAACATACATACATTTAACAATGATTAATGTGATGTAATAAATATCTTCCTCCGTACGAGGATTATACAAGACAAAAAGATTTTTTAAAAATCTAAACAGTAGTTCCTAAGACAAGTGCGTTCAACCAAACAAATTCTTCAGTTTTATAATAATACGTATATTAAAATAAAATATCTGCATTAACGTTAATTTTAGCTAATATCAACAACGACGTTCTCATAGCCATCGGTAATTTTCAAATTTAAGACGTCTAATTACGAGGAAACAGAACCTATTTAGAGACGAAGGCCGGGCAACAATGCGCCATATTTTATTTTATTAGCGCACGTGGCCGTCTCATCTGTAATCTTTGTCGATGTACGCTTACATACAGTCCACCTATTGATTTTATTTCCATTCCATACTATACAACTTAGTAGGATAATATTAGAATTTGACAAAATTTTAGTTTTGAAACTATTAAGTTTAAGTATAAATCATCAGATTTATTCACAAAAACGAAGCTTCCCATAAAACCTATTTATTAACTTCATTCTCCACTTAAGACATAAAATTTCTAATGACTTAAATTCCTTCTAGAAGTATTATTAGAATTTAAGAATTAGGACACAAATATTAAGACTAGTTAGCTTCTTTTCTTTTACTTCTTCTTACAAAAATATATTATGAAAATCATTCTTTAATGTTGAAATTATTCAATTACTCCTTGAAGTCATCAGCATCTTTATTTTTTTATCTTAAACTAAATTTTTACAAATCCGAGTTTCGAACACTTTGCTATAGTCTATGGTCCATGATATGCCGTAGGTCTACGGCCCGTAGCCCATGGTCGATGGTAGACCCACCCCCTTACCTTTTAATATGTCCTGTATATGTAAAAATCACGAAAATATAAAAAAAACCATAATTTTTATATCTTCCACAAAATTTACATACTATAATACAAACTGAGTATAAAATATGAAAGATACGCTTCACGTAGGTAGCACGAGCGAACCTTTTGTCATTATTATAAGCACAGACGGTTATTATATTGTCTCACATTTGATATGCTCATGCTAATTATTGCATTTCGAGTTTCTGTTACCGTAAGACACGCTCTGCGGACGTACTGAGACTAGCAAAATGCATACAAATTTACCTAAAAAATAATATATAAATTAAAAGTGTTAAAAATCTCATCGATAAATCTCTTCATCGATTGGAGAATTTAATAATTGTAAGTCCAAAGGAAATATATACCCTAACCCTATAGGTAAATTTAACCCTAAAGGTTTTAATTGCAAATTGCAGTAAAACGATGCATAAATGCATTTTTTGATTGTGTTGACTGAGAAGCTTGTTTAGTATAACTATATAACCCACTGAATCAGTAGAAAAGTTTCGGATTATGAATATAACTAAACATTAACTTTTAGAGAAGTGCGACCAGAGCCAGGATGGCATCCTAGACATACATTTTTTGTGCTATTTTACAAATATACTCTAAAATCTAAAATAAAACAAACGGACAAACAAACTAAATCACTATATATAATGATAATAGTCGCCGATAACCTGTTAATGCCGGTTTAAGCTGAACTATTCGGAAACAATATACATAAGCGGAGCGTGCACTTTTTACATAATAATTATTGCAAATGAGGTCGTGACGACCTTACTTTTTACTTTTCTGAACATTTTCTATAACCAAGGATGGATTTGCATTGAACCTCATTGTCGCTATAGAATTCGGCCTAGATTTAACAAATGAGGAAGGTATTAGATTAAATGGTGTGTATTATTTTACAAGTGATTTTCACATTTTTATGTAAACGATGCTTGCTCATTCACCACTCGATTACTATTATTTTTTGTTGGTTTGACGCTAACAAAAAATAGAGGGGTAGCCATGTCCAACGCCAAACACTATGGTATCTGCACACATCTTTCGCCTCGTCCACATCATCAACCTCTTCATATATGCCCTTACGTAGAGGGATCATGTTCTTTTGATCCTTCGGTATCATAGATACCTTCTGTAGTGATACTGTGATCTCGAAGGTCCTTGCTTAGAATGATTATGCTTAAAATATTAATTTTAAGCATAATCATCATCATAATTTGGATTTCATGTTAAAAAAAACACGCAAATATAGCGTAGTCTAGGTCTATACAATGAAAATATTAAAATATTCTGTCCATTGTGATCTGGCATAAAAACTTTTTTATTAACCGACTTCTGTAAGTAGTATTGTAGTAGTGAAAATTCAATACATATATAGATATCATATACAGCGATGAAATAACATGCTAGTATAGTACTAGAGGTATACACCTCTATACGTATCTTCAAGTAAGAGCTAAACAACTCGGCGTTATTTAAAAAAGTAATTTGTGACAGCCTTCACCTTAAGAAATCGGGCCACTTGTCGCGAACGACCCAACAATGTGCAATAGGTACTACTCCATTGAACAAGACGGCACGATATAAATCACGTGACGGGATTTAACAATATATGATGGGACGTGACGGGATTTAAGTTTGGTGAAGGAAATTCTTCTCTTACGGAGTTTTGTTAGGAAGTAATTTTTATAATTTTTTCAGTCAAAAAAATATACTTAATTAATAAATTCTAATTTAAAATATTTTTTATTTAAATACACTTTTCAATCGTCGAATAAACGTTAAACTACCATATATACTTATATTTATTATTTGGTTAATCGTCTTCGAAGACATACAAAAATATTTAAATTTTAAGAATATTACAAAATCTACAGTTTTGTTTAAAAAAAATTAAGCAGAAGTATTTTTTGGACATGTTACTGACGTTGATTAACAGTACCTACCTACCTAGGCGAAAATGCAATATTTAATTGAAGGAAATAACCCTTTAAAACAAGATAAGCTTTTTGTACATGAAACTTAAAAGTAATTCCCAAGTATATCCCTCCTTATCACAAATTCTATGTAAAAATGTAGTTTTATCACAACATGTTTGTTGTAGGTGTGCGCTGGAGTGGCGTTTATCACAAATTTAAGTAAGATTTAGCATGTATTAACGTATCTAAGAAATCTACTATCCATAGATAGTCTAAGAGGAAAAAAAATCGGCTTTTAAGATAAATAAGAGAACGATATTACTAAAATTTTTCTTAGCTAGGTATACAGGGTGGAAGAGGCAGCGCTCCTTTTACTGAAACTGCATATAGGGTAAAATATTTCAAACCCAGAGCTAAAAATATTAATCAAGGTACCACAACAGTTTAGACGTAGGATTTTTTTTCATTTCATGATTTTTATCCATACCTATATTTCGTGTGACGCACACATATGCGTGCGACGTTGCCGCTTTGACAGGTAAGTGTGTGCGTGCCTATGTTATACTTTACAAATGGCGTTTTATTTTAACACGATAATTTTATTATTTATTTTGTTTGAAAATAAAACTTTTTCATTTTTGGGGATTATTTTTTTTCTGAATAATATTAGGCTTTTATAAAGTAGTTAAAACTGTGGTTTCCACCCTGTATATAAGACGAGGTAGATTAGATATATAGAGGGATCCCATCCTAAACCAAAACGAAACTGTAACGTTAACGTAATAACGTAGTAAAATAACGCACATAACAATGGAAACAGTTTCTCACAGGCAGTTTAAACTCTATCGATAATGATAAATTGTTTTTAATGTAACAACGTTTGTTCACTAGCGGTGCGTTTACGATGTAATTTAATTTGATGCATATAAAAGCAGCCGTAAATTATTTTATGCTGCAATTTCTATAGCGGCTTGCAAAACTGTAACAAAGGAGACTATTACCTAATATTCATACTATAATAGATAGGTTGTCAATATTTGTTATTTTTAGTAGGTATGTACAGTTATTTTTTTTAGTTTCACGCTGCATCTCGTACAGCAGGGTAGGCCGAAGGAACCTTATTTTAAGACACTCTGTTCTCCACGCGCCTCCCAATATTCGAGACATTAATTGTTGAGTTAAAGAGATCAATGCGGCTCTTTTATCTTGTTACCAGAGCGAGGAAATGAAAATAATTCATTTCCACGTGTGGAAATCAAACCTGCAACTGTCGCATTGATAGTCCGACGCTGTGCCGCTAAACCACGACGGTGTATGTATAATGTACATAATAGGTACTTCGTTTGTGCGTTAAAACCTTCATATTACGTATTGCGTATCGGCATTATTGTTATATTAACAAGTTACCCAATACGGAATTGAACCTATTGTCAACTTGATGGAGGCGTTAACTAGAAATGGATGTGTAATATTTGATATTACACGATGTAGGTACTTACTCTGAATTGTTTACAGCGTATTTACGCTTTAAGGCAGCATACATAGGTTGTATAAAATCAATTTTACTAAAAATTTAATATGATAAGTAATTTAAATTTTAGCAAGTTGCAGTAGACAGTGGTCACGGGTGCAATAGAGATAGTTGATAGTTTTCCACAGATCGGGGTTTCGAAACCATTAAATACTGAAATATACGTAATTGATTGATTCGGTTTAAGAGTAACCTTGAAAAACCCGAAAAAAAATCCTCATCAAATCTATCCCATATACATATGTTTAAAATCAAAATACCAAAAGCAGAATCAGAGACGATCTACCAACTCCTTGCAGCCGACGGCGATAGATTTCTCTACCCGTTACCTTTATCACCAAGGCCGACATGCACTTGCCCGGACAGCGTACGCCGGCACATGTGCCATTACTTATATTGCTCTAGAAATTAATCTATAAAAATATTTACTTCACACATTCGAGTGTTACACAATTAAATATTTCATATTTAATAGCTTTACTTGTATTACTTGAACTATATTGAGCGGCTCAAATAATGTTTAATATTTAAAGTGTATAAGGTTAAATCTATTCTAAATCAAATTAACTCAGCTTCACGCTGCATCCCGCAAACAGCAGGGTAGGCAGAGGGAACCTAGTGTTAAGACACTCCGTTCCCCATTTTCTGTCGTATTCTGGCAGAACTCAACGCCGCGCTCGTTAAATCTATTCTATCTATATTTTTATACTGATATTATAAAGCTGAAGAGTTTGTTTGAACGCACTAATCTCTCCATTTGTCGAGGAAGTCTTTAAGAATATTAGGAGTGCAGTAACGGGAGAACTAGCATAATATACACATAGCATAGCTAAGCATGTTCAACCAAATAAACTCTTCCAGTTTATAGTATTAAGTAATATGCAAGAATAGATCTGCAAAACCTTGTACCTACACTACCAATTATTATTATTGAATAGAAATGGCTTTAGATAAAATCCAATATTCAAGTTTCGATTAGATTCGAATGATGTTATCTAGATAAGATAAATTAATATGCGTAATATAGAAATACATACAGTAATGTAATAAAAATGATTCTTAATTTAGATAAATTTCTTTATTACTGTTCAATTAACGTATGTATAAAAAACTTAATTTATAATCTACAATTATATTAATATTTTAGAAACATAGGTAGAGAGAAAAGCTCATATAGTGAAAGTAAGCGTTAATAGGAGCCCTTAAATATATACTTGGGTCGCATGTCCCAGGCCCTCTTTTGTGCTTCACACCCTGAAACTCTCTTTCTTCTCTTAAATAAAACATATAATAGATATATGTATTCCTTATGTATACAGTATATTCTATAGATATCTAAATAATATTATGATATGATAATAAAAAACCAATATAATACAAAGCTAAAAGTGAATTAGCATTCACGGGAGAGTGTGAACACTAATTAGAGTGACGCAACGAGATAAACAATAATCTGTAATTATTTTATACGTTTATTACCGCAATGCGTACATACTAAATTTGGTCGTGTACTTACATCACTCATGACTAACTTATAAAATGTTAGGTAGGTTATTGCTCAGTTATAATAGGTATATAATATGTCACACCATAGTGGTTGCGGGTTCATTCCGCGTTGAGGATTTTTTAAATTTATTAAGCGTTTGGCGCTCCGTTCACACCAGCTACCCTGCTAGAGATGCAGCGTGAAGCTAAAAAATATTTAACCCAATAAAGTTCCGACATCATCTTTTATCAACGACAGTCTTTAATATAGACGGAAAACGGAGAATTGAATGTATTAAGAATAATTAAGACCTACTTTTATATAGGTCCAATATTACTTCCCTGCTTAAAAATGAAAAAAAAAAATAGTATGTAATGAAAAAGTAAAATTACGGCTGTAAAACACATTGTCAGTTAATCATTATTTTGCAACTATGTAATAATATGTAGATGCCGTCGTGGCACTATGCTGCCTTTGTGTTTTACTATAAACGCGGTTGTGGGTTCGACCACGAATCGGGGGAATCATATTTTTCCATTTTTCCCCTCTGATAAGATAAAGCGATTGATGATTGACGTGATTAGTATTAATGAAGCGTGGCGTTCAGTTCTACCATTCTATACACAATACCCCAAAATTAGACTGTTCACCAGAAGCGTAGTGTCGTAACACTCTGCCTACCCTTTTATACAGGAGATACAGAGTAAAGTTATGAATTATTGTCGCTTCAACTTTAAAGTAGGCTTATTTTCGTTGGAATGCAGTATTTTATAGCTTTTTTTTATATGTAAATAGGATATCATAGGATCAAAAAAGAGATTTACTTTTAATATTAATCTCAACATATCTATGTTATTCTACACGATTAGGAACGTAACAACATTTAATTGGCGCACTCATAAAAAAATCTCGTATACTATTTGTCGACTTAGCGTATCTTATAGTATAACTGATAAGAATATCTTTAATTACGGAAATTTCACTTCATAATACTTCTTTGATCTTGTTTACTTTCTATGACGCCTATCTTTTTTATTAAGATCCTAATGTAGTAAAATATATGAACTGTATAAAGATATCGCGATATAGTTGGTGAATGTACCAACTTGAAGACTGTGACGTGCTACTTAAGGTGATGCTTTTGATTCACGCATGTAGCTGTATAGGCAAAGGGAACCTAGTGCTCTATACTCTATTCCCCAACTCACATCGGAGTGTCGAAACTTAACCCCGCGATTCGTCTCAGGAAAGTCAGAAAATAAAAATATTTCATTGCTCTGAGTAAGGGTCGAACTCACAACCATCACTTTTACAGTATAACAAAGTCGACTGTCAAGTTACAAAGTTATTAGAGTTATGAAAAATACACATTTTTGTTTTGATTGTCTTATATCATAAACGCCTAGACTCTACATTTTCGCTTGATACTTCGCACGTGCGCGGTAAGAATGTAAACACAATATATGAAACATATTCGCTGTAAAAATGTACACTATTTGTTTGGATTTTAGATTTTTTTTTTACTTATTTATATGTTTTTCTACTTAGTGGGGTAAGGTACTTTTCAAGTCTTATTTTATTTTAAAGACTGGTAATGAATTTTATGTATGTAGGCAGGGGTACTGTAACTATTTTCATTTCCTCGCTCTGGTAAAAAGGCAAAGCGACCTTCTATATACCTTCTTATATACGAAAAAAAACGTAAACCTTTTTTCCTTACCATATATAAAAGTAACAGAAATCGGTTTATAGACAATAATTTAATAATCATCATCAGAAATAGATTTATGGACAATCATTTAATGAAGTACTTAAACATAATATTTGGTATGAATCCTACATAATTTTATTACGACCAGTTTCCCGTGACCCAAATGATAACAGGAAAAATAATGACACTTGCAAAGGAAAAATTATAAATTAAGATATCTGTTGACTTTAATCTAAGTAGCGCATGGAGGCTGAAAGTAGATCTACTGATACTAAAGGAAGGTCACGTAAAAACAAGAGGACCACTCGGAGACCACATCTCTTCATGCATACATGCCGTATAAAGAGTTTGATGACAGTGGACGAGGCGAAAGAGTTATGCAGAGAAAATAGCATTTGGCTCTCCCGTCTCCCTGGGTCCTCTACTCTACTCCAAAAAACAGCTACCGTTTTTAATTTTAAACAAAGATTGGGTAATTCAAATATATTTAATGATATATTTCTACATTAATAAAAAAAAGCCCAAAATGTTTTAAAAAATAAAAGAGTTTTAAAATTTTTGAATAATATATCAAAGTGTTATTTAAGTTGAAAAGCTTTGCATGGGAGAACGATTAGGATACGGATAGGTCTACTATTAAAAAAAATGTCCAACATGCGGCGAGAACGTAAACACGTTGCAACCGCACAGTGTCTGCGTGTAAAACGTGACAATTGTGGTTACGCCTCTCAACGCAATCTCAGGAATGGAGTGTTAGGATAGGATTCAGGATTCATACCAAATCTTATATATGAAGTATTTAATCACTTTTTACTCTTAACGAGAAGCTATTTATTTTATTTAATGTCCAATAAATAAGTTTGAATGACTAAGTTTTTAAGTATTTATATAAAAAATAAATGTTCAACGCCTTTCTATAACAACCCTGAATGCACTTGTTATAAATTATGTTCTAGAATCTAGTTTTAATAAGAAATAATGCCAAAACACGCAAATATTCTTGAGATTATCTTGTGCATTCGACATACACGACGAGGGCGACTTTGACCCAGAGATGAATACAACAAAAATATTTTATAAAAACCAGTTATTTCACACTGCAACCGTAACTTATTTTTTTATATAAATGCAATAATTAAATATGTCGATATATAATTTAATCTTATAAATGAGAAAGTTAAATCGTTCGTTTGCTACACTTTAACGCGTTAACTACTTAACCTATCATCATGCAATTTTGTACATTTATTTTTAATAATTTAATAATTTTAAGAGTATTGTATTACCAAAGACTTAAAATACCCTATTGACATATAATACGAATTTAAAATACACATCTATTATTTTTAACGATCATTGACAATCACAAAAGTGACGACAAAGATAGTAGCGAAATAGATGAAACCATTCCTAACTTTCTAAGTTTTCAAATAGACAAAATAATACTAAAAATTATCATAATAAATATTTTTTCGTTTTCTCTAAAATTTGCCTTTTGTGTATCAATACTCGTATGTTATAAATCTTTGCGTAACGCAATAATCTAAAATTAATAAATATAGGTATATAGATCAGATAAGAACTCTACATTAGATACAAAAAAAAATAAAACAATAAAATTAAATATTTTTATAATAATAAAATTGTATATTCGTAGCAAACATATGTTTCATTTAAAGATTGCATCAAACTCGAAACATAAAAGTAATTCAAGTCTTAAGGAAAAAAACGCGCATAAATAAGTTTCGTAATAGTTTAAACACTTGCTGTCGGTAGTTCGGAACAATATACATATATAATACGCATATTATTACATTTACTTTCTTTTTTAACTTCACGCTTTATCCCTAGCAGGGTAGCCAGAGAGAATATAGTGCCTCATCCACAATTAACAACCTATATATATCCTACCCTATACATAACCTATAGTCATACTTTATGGAAAGCACATCATAATAAATATAATTAGTTTGGACCTAAGGTACAGATCGGTAAAGGTTGCAAAAACTACTTCAAGTTGGACAGAAATGCAGACCCTGGCAAACCCCGGGATAAATGCGAGGAGGAAAAAGATTAAGAATACACAGCGGCGTCTCCATGCATTTTTTACTAAAATACAACTATTAATAAACCTCAAAGAATAAGCTTCTACGAATTAAAATAAACTTAACGTGTTATGGAAAAATTCTAGTAAAAACCTGACACAATAATGTACGTAAATAATTAGCGGCGCCATAAAGCTGGTAGGTGGGACTTGATCACTACTTTTAAATATTTATGTAATATGTTTTGATATTTAGTTTTAGCTTATAACTTCATTCATTTAATAAGATCCCATTTTTTCCTTTATAACAATTATAATAACAGTATAGTTTTTGTGAGTTTGCATAATGGTCAATTATCATTAATTTATTTTTATACAGCAGGTTTTATAAACTATTGTAGCTTAAATTATAAAATGACTAGCGGACGCGCGCAGCTTCGCTTGCTTATTTTGGGGGTGAATTCTAATAAACCATAAAACATGTGTTCAATGAAATATTTTTAAGAGCCTAAATTTCTAATTGTATAGAAATCGTAGGCGATTTAAAGATTTTTCCATACAAACTTTCAACCCCTTATTTGCACCCTTAGGGGATGAATTCTAGAAAACGATGAAACACGTGTTCAATTAAATACTTTTAAAAATTTAAATTTCAAATTGTATAAAAATCGGTGCCGATTTAAATTTCCATACAAACTTTGAACCCCTATTTCACCCCTTTAGAGTTAAAATTTTTCAAAATCCCTTCTTAGTGGATGTCCAGATTGCGAAAGTAAACATCTGTCCAAATTCCACGTTTCTACGCACAGTGGTTACGGCTGTGCGTGCGTCTTACCTCAGTCAGTGAGGACAAGTCCTTTTATATATATAGATTACTAGCGGGCGCGCGCAACTTCGCTTGCGTATTTAGGGGTGAATTCTAATATACCATGAAATATGTGTTCAATTAAATACTTTTAATAGTCTGAATTTCAAATTTTATAAAAATTGGTCCCGATTTTAAAAAAAATCTATACATACTTTCAACCCCTTATTTGCACCCTTAGGGAAAGAATTCTAGAAAACCATGAAACATGTGTTCAATTAAATACTTTTAGGAGTCTGAATTTCAAATTTTATAAAAATTGGTGCCGATTTAAAAAAAAATCTATACAAACTTTCAACCCCTTATTTGCACCCTTAGGGGGAGAATTCTAGAAAACCACGAAACACGTGTTCAATTAAATACTTTTAAAAATCTAAATTTAAAATTTTATAAAAATCAGAGCCGATTTATTTTTTTTTCCATACAAACTTTCAACCCCTATTTCACCTCTTTAGGGTTAAAATTTTTCAAAATCCCTTCTTAGTGGATGTCCAGATTACGAAAGTAAACATCTGTCCAAATTTCCCGTTTCTACTATCAGCGGTTACGGCTGTGCGTGCGTCTTACCTCAGTCAGTGAGGACAAGTCCTTTTATATATATAGATAGGTAAATTATAAAAAATGCAATACAATTTCCGTACTTGTAACAGTTATTTTAGATCTATTTTGTATACCTTTATCTGATGATAGGTAGAGCAATTTACCTAATAACTTACGTGTTGACTGTTGAGTGGTGGAAGTCAACATCGCGCTTTATCTTGTTACGAGAGCGGGAACATGAAAATAATTTAAATATAATCATTCTCCTGAAAGATCGAATCCACAACAGACACGTTTACACTTAAAAGCTGCCACTACACTACGACAGCCTTAGTTAAAACGTATTTGTTTGTAGAGTGAAAACAAAAAAATTCTCACGCTAGTAAACAAATACAAAATTTTACACAATTCGAACCAGTGACCTCTATGATAGAGTACCTACCTAGTAATAAAACGATTCATTCCGCTGTAGGTACAATAATGAATTTTGTAATTACACTGGCTCATTTGATACACTAATGCCATTTTACGTCAAGGGCAAGTTTTATTTGATGTTTTTTTGCTAAAATTCCCCAACTGACTGACTCTGACATGACGTGTGTTGCGGTTAAATATGTCAGAACAGAGTTTACTTTTGAAGCTAAATACTTATTTAACAAATAAGCAATACATATAATACATGGTTTAAGACATAGTTTAGTTATAAACGTAGTAAAAAATATATTTTTTTCTTAAAATTTTTTTATTAATCTTTAATATGGCTTTATTTTTAAAAACACAGCTTTCAGCTTAAGCCTCGCGAACCTCGCCCATTAACACACTTTCGTTCCCAACATTCCGCCGAATCCTCGAGGCCTTGCGTATTGTGTAGCAGAGCTCAACGCCGCGCTCTGCCTCGTTACCAATGGGAGGAAATGAATATAATAAATATTTCAATCTCCCGAGGAATCGAACGCACAACCGTCGCTTTTACAATCGCACACTTGTGCCCCTGCGCCCCGGCGGACACTAAAATATAAATATTTACATAATATAATATAACATCAATAAGTGTAAGTATATTTATTGAAAAGCATACTTAACCTTTGGTCGGTTTATGATAGGCTCGTATTACAATGTAAATAAATTGAAACGTATAATATTTTGAAATTTAATAATTCAATATTAAGGTTTCATTATTTTTTTTAGTTTTACGTTATATCCCGTACAGCAGAGTAACCAAAGGGAACCTAGTATTAAGATATTCCGTTCCCCACTTTCCGCTTAATTGTCAAGGCGAGATATTATGTGTTGAGTTAGGTAAACTCAAGGCCATGCTTTATCTTTCTTACTAGAGCGAGAAATTTAGAATCATTCCTGCAAATTGGAATCGAACCCACAGCCAATGTATTTACAATTAGACATTGTGCTGATGCACCACGACGCCCTCATACAAATAAAAACGCGACGTCTCGACCTAATCTAGAAATAACGAAATTACTTAACACTAGGCTCTTTCTCTGCCCACTCTTTAAAAAAATGATGTAAAATGAGAATTATTTAATATATTACATATACTCTGGTACGATATAAACTTTTGACCTGACCCCAGTAGTTAGATAAATTACCTAAATTGATTATTAATTTCATAGCAATTAAGTTGCGTCTTTTTCCTATTTATATTATATACAACTACGTTTTAAATATAAATTATATAAGTGTTCTTAGTGTTATGTTAGGATAGGTTAAGGATGCAAAATCTTATTTCATGCTGATTTGTTAGGTTTTTCCTTAAACTTGTTAAGTAAAAAGTTTAATTATTCAGCAAATTCGTTAATAAAAAGACAGTAGCGTGTGAGAAATAAAATTTAGGAAAGAGAAAGGAAGTAAATATTATTATCTTTCTTTTTCAGTTTCCATAATATATATCATAAGACAGGAGTCTAGTACCTCCTCTCGAATTCGGCGGAAGGTGGGGACCGGAAATATCTTAATGGGAACGGAATGTGCACTAGGTTCCCAGGATCCCTCTGTATACGCTGCTGTGTGTGAAGCTAAAAATATATTTCATAAGGAAATGAAGAAAAGGTTATGAACTCAATAATATACAATATAGATATAATATTTAAAATATCCTCCATAAAACATTTGTGGAAATCCCCTAATACAGGTACATACATACATACATTTAAATAGCACTTAATATTACGTAATAGCTTATGCACACAGGTTTTAAATTCATGCTGTACCTATATAGAACATTTTTATCTTAATTCATTTTTGTATTTAATATATGTATATACAATTATACACTGTAAAAAATACCAATGAAATTTAAGTGACGGTAGTGGGATCAATTCCCATTAAGGGGAATGAAATATTTCCATTTCTTGTCTCTGGTGCAACTACAACACAAACAAGATAGATTGAGTTCCGCCACTCACTCGTGGACACTTCCCACACGCAGTATATCTAAAATTGGGCGGAAATGGGAACGGAGTGTCTAACATTAGGTTACCTTTGCAAATAAAAAACGCGAAGCGTGTAAAGTCGCTAGCAAAATCTTGTATTTACTTACCAACTAACACGTTTCGTTTAACACGTGAATATTATCTAACTAGTGTCGTAAATATATACTCGTACATATATGTGATTGTTATAAAATATTTTAATGTCAACGTTAATTGATTTTATCATTAATACTATTGTTATGTTACTTTTAAACAAATTAATTTTTAATTGAAACTTTATAGTTATTTTTGTAGAGACTGAGACCATTGCATCTCAGTTGAAGGTTTTAATCGTGATGACTACAGGTTCAAACATAGCTCTAATAATTAAAACAAAGATATTTTCTAGGCTTGTTAAGTTTGCAACAGAATTGCATTGCCGAGCTGGTGGAAGTAGATACGTCCTTGCACAAATCTATTTGCAAAAATAATATCCTTAATTTAAAAATATATTTTTTTTATGTTACACAAAAAAAGCACTTTTGTATATTAGGAAATATTAAAATATTACTTAAATACGCATGAAAGACAACATTTTACTTATATCTGTAAAATTAGTGAGGTCTTAAAATTACTTAGGTCTTTAATTTATAATCTGGATTAACATAACTTTGAGATACGTTAAATAATTAGATAAAACCTATATAATCTTATTAATTAACGTATCTTAATGAGTATTATCGAGTTATGTTAAGACAAAAATTTTTTTTGCACAAATAAGAAGCAGTATTACATTCTTGTATGTATTTAATTTTTACGTCTTACTGATAATAAGTGACTAGCTTTCATTAGCTTCGACTGTGTGGTCTAATCGAAATACCTAAAAGTCGGGTATGATACAGGCTGGTACAAGTTACATATATATAGCTTATAATATTAGGTTCCCTATAATATTAGGTTCCCTATACCTAAAAAGAAAATAAACGACATGACGAGGTCCTGTATACAATTATTATTTTATTTCTAAATATTATTTATTTTTATTTTTTATATTTATTTTTATTTATTTATATTTATTATTATTTATTTCTAAATATTCTTTCAACGCACCAAAATACAGCACATTTTTATACAACGACAACAAAATACGATAATTCGTTAAAATTAGACAATTTAAGTGAATACAAAAAAAATAATTATTTAAACAAGCCAAACGACCCTTAAAAAACATTTAAGTAAATGATCAGGAAAAGGATAATTACGTGAGTAATTACGAATGAAACTAAGTAGTTTCAGTCATTATTTTCAATGGAGAGGTAAAATTTGTTTAAAATTATTGTAGATAAAAAAACATTTATAAGAGGTATAGGCACGTATTTTTCGCGGAAAAACATAGCGTTAAGTTACGCGAATACGCGTTAGTATATATTTTCTTTTTTATATGGATTCATTGTTTTGAATATATAACAACAATAGGTAATTTAAAGAAAATTTATTGTTTATACAGCGACATAACTGTGTAACTCTATGATATTTCGAAATGGCCGTAGGAGTAGAGAGCATGCAAT
The DNA here is from genome assembly GCA_016802625.1 of Heliconius numata. Classification (NCBI taxonomy): domain Eukaryota; kingdom Metazoa; phylum Arthropoda; class Insecta; order Lepidoptera; family Nymphalidae; genus Heliconius; species Heliconius numata. The sequence goes on along the minus strand of JAEBDU010007490.1, from coordinate 30,830 downwards.
CGATTATCTTAAAAAAAATCAAAAATGATTGAAGAGTGAGTGAAGTGACTTTCAAAATATAAAATTTCAAAATGAAGTAGCCAACATTTCGTTTTAGTCAGTTTATTGAACCGGAACAGGCAGGATCGTTTTACATATTTTAAATGGTTTTTAGTTAATAAGCTTGTATCTTTAAGTACCTACATACATAAGGGTGTTTAAACTTGCATAGTTTATAAAATATAATATGTAGGTACTTATATAAATATATAGTTACATGCATCAAAAAATCGGTAAGCCATGGGGAACAGAAATGTGTTAACGGAAACTCAGTGTCTTAACACTAAGTTTCCAGGTTACCTATATCCTAAAGTCATAGGATTTACAATCTGAATAACAGTACTATCGTTGGGACAGTGGAGCAATAATCTTTAAGATATAATATATGCTTATATACAATTAATAGGAGACATTTTTATCAATATTTATTTATATTGTAGAATCTTATTACGTAGAGAATGGCGAAAGAAGTGACATGACATCAATAACAAGAAATTTTGGTAGGTATTGAAGATAACTCTTATTCATTTTAAGCAAGGCTTAAAGAACAAAAAAGAAGTCTAAAGAGACTTGCAGAACAATCTACTAATTAGTACTACACCCAGAGTTTCCATATTAACATAGCGATTTAAACATATTATAAATAGCCAGCTTGAATACAATTTCATTGACCTTACCTTAGAACTATTTCAATTACTTTCAAAAAACATAGAATTTTGACGCAATAATAACCAAATATGACACTTCCATACGTATACACATGTCGATCTACATATGAGTATGTAAGTAGAAAGTGAACGGGTCACGGACCTCTAATCGAACGTTGCAAAGATAAAAATATAAAACATTTGCAATAAATGGATTATGGTAATAAATGTAGAGTGATTAAGCGACTGTATAGTCATTTTTTAGCTTCACGCTGTCTCTCGTACACAACTGGGTAGGCAAAGGGACCCTAGGAACCTAATGTCCCCCTTAAAGCATTTTCGTCTACACATTCCGCCGAATTTTCGAGGCATTGCGTGTGGCAACTCAACTTTGTTGATTTGAATAAAAGCGATTTTTGTGAGTGAAAATGGCACTTGAGGAAATATTTAAATTTATAACATTACCCGCCTTTTCCCCAGATTTCTCATCAATCTGGGGAAAAGCAATGGGCAATGATGAGAAATCACTGTGACGCAGTGGGGCGCGAATGATTAAATATTAAACATCAATTATAAATAACTCGGGTATAGGTCATATTATAATTATTTTCACTTTAGTCCGATTAAATACGGCGTTAAGTTCCGCAACACATTACGAAACGAAGTTTTGACATTTGATTCTCTTTACGTACCTTACAATCACGCTTTCACGCTTTATCCCGTATAACCGCGAGCCGCTATACCTACGTTCATTCGTTCATAACTTCATATGAATAATAATTTGGTACATATTTTTACCTGTACATATTCTAGACACCTTATGCTAAAGAGGATTGAACTCAGGACACTAATTAAAAACATGTTTACTAAGAGCAATGCCTGCAACTTGTCATGTGAACTGAAATGTGATTACCGTTATATCTGGGATTAAATAGTCGGTCGGGTTTTAGTTAGATAAAAAAACACTCGTTGTGGACAGTCAAGCGTGTATAGAAAAATTATAATATTTTTTTAAGTACTTCATTAGAATAAGCTGTCAGTACAAAATTATTTAAGATGTTAAACGATTTTATATGAGACTTTAACTTGATTTTATATGAGACTTATGATCAATATTACATGTGAAATTTAAATTACATTTGTTTATTAATAAGTCTGAATAGTAAGTAGATTAGAGAAAGAAATAGAGATTAGTTTGTAGAGTTTGATTTATTATAATTTTTATATTAAATAGGTATGATCCTTTATAAGGTTCACGCTGAATCCCTCATACATAGGGGGCAGTATGTAACTAGTGTTAATTTTCGAATCATTAAGCGTTGTGAGGGAATCGAACCCACAACTTTTGCGTTCACTGTAAGACCCTACCCCCGCTGCTCCACGTCGGCTTCACCATGGATTCAAGTAATATAATAGGTGAGATACTAAAAAAATTCTAAACGAGTCATACCGCTACAAAACAAACAAATGTTAAGCATCCATAGATCCACACAGATTCCTCCAATGATTCATTGTAATTAAATTTATTTTTTAATAGTTACAATTTATAAACATTCAATAAATCAAGTTATAATAGAGAGAAGAAGAAGAGAGAATAAGAGAAGAATAAATATTTTGACACTGATTCAAAACTGGCTCACATGATAGAGTATGAGTTCAAATTCCATTCGAGGAAACACATCTACTGTTGCATGTTTTTGCAAAACTTATCTTCAAATATGTATTATCAATGCGGGCGTAACTCGTTTAAGCATCGAATAAATGAGTCATGTTATTTTAAATAAAATAATCATTTCTCGATAATAATTACATAGGTAGTTATTTCTGTTACCATAGATATTGCGAACGTCACACAATAATTAGAATATTACTGTACTAACTGTACTAGAGGTGAATGGTTTGTTATCACCGAAAACTCCTCCTATTTTTATAGCTCCATGTCGTCACTTTTCGTCGGGACATTCCATATTAAGCGGCGAAACTAAACGCCGCGCTTTATCTTTTTTAACCAAATAGTAGAAATCTAAACCACAACCGTCGCTCAAATAGTTCAATAAAAATATTCGCTTAGATAACTAGCGCCCTAGTAATAAGCGAGGTGTTATGCAAGAGGTCGTGGGTTCAAATTTCGTACGTCCTAATCTATTGACATTGACGTTGCTGGCTAGACATTAATTTAATAATAACGAATTACGATAGCAACATTTATATAATTATGACGTTTATCATTCTTCATCACTTAGTCTTTTATTTAGGTCTTCAGGCTTAAAATCTTAGTATTGTTAATTTAGTTAAATTAAAATTAAACAAATGATTCTTAGTACCTACGTCATAAGAAATAGATGAAAGATGTCGAAATACAATTGTTTATGATGAAATAGAAAAAAAAATCTAAATAACAATTTTAATTATTGTTAACTTTTTTTTATTAGATAGTAACTAAAACCAAATTAAAATTTGATATAGGTATATTAAATGCATATTTGTATATTATTAGTCACATTGCGTGTTGAGAAGCGCCGCGCGCGAGTAACTCAACACCGCAGTTTGTCTGGACGGAGCCGGGAAATGAAAATAATTTATTCTTCTGAATGGACATCGAATCCACAGCCAACGGGTCCACAGATACACGCTGTTCCACGACGTCATAACGGCATCACAATGGATCTAACTCACCAAATATTATAATAGGGAAGATATTAAAAAACTATAAACAGAACAAACAAAAGCATTATATAAAATCCATAAATCAACACAGCTTCCTCCAATGATTCATTGCTGACAATGTGTTTAGTTCTTATACATATGTACGACGTACTTCTATATATATATATATAACATACTTATTCATACGTCTGTATGCGCTCGATAGAGTTCTGCGAATACAATGTTTTAGTTAAATATGTATAAAAAAATTCCACTTAATTTAAGCCTCAATAAAATATACAACTAAATAAATATAATTATGATATCTTATTGAAATGTAAATAAGATATGGCATTGAATTTACTCAGATGGTCCTGAGTTCAAGTCTATTCGATTTTGTTAATTGAATAGAATTTGTTTTAAAAAAGGAAGTACAAGGAAGTTGAAGGCAGAGAAATCGCAACGATAAGCCAGACCTTTCTTTTTTTGATATTTTTTGATTTAAGTATAAAATTTTAACTTAACCCGAGTTGAACCCTCGCCTTTCGGAAACCGCCCAAACGCTGTGACCACTATGAGTTGTACATAACTTAATAGAAACGTATGGCTTAGTGGTAATTTATTTTAACTTTTTAAGCGCGACAGTTGTGGGTTCGATTTCCAATCGGAGTAATAAATTTTATTTCATAATGTTTTCACTTTGGATTTCCACCTCTCAACACGAAGACTCAGCGGAAAGTGGAGAACGGAGTGTCTTAATATTAGGTTCAGTCTGGAAAGAATTGTAAAGTGTTATTCATAAAAACACTCTACAATTCCTTTCCACCTATTTAAACTCACAGTGACATGGAATGTTAGACATCTTAAGACAATTAATCACACATTTTTTATGTACATTGATTAACAGCGGCCGTGACCCGCGCACAAACCATTTGTAACAGATCCGAATCTCATAATCTCTATACTGACAGTCAGCTAAACGGCTTAACTCGCTTGTTTCAAACTGACATGACTGACTGACAAGTTTCTTGCAAAATTTTGTTTACAATAGTTTTGCTTTCGACTTTCATTGCGTTATTAGTTTGTTATGGGAGAAAAACCATTTTTATCCATATGAAAGAATGTTAATGTTTTGTTAAAAGTTATAAAATTCGAATAATTATTTCATAATTATATAATAGTTCATAATGTTATCTCGATATATAGACATTTTTCACTCCACCTATCGAGCAATGTCAATTCATTTTTATATTAGTTCAAAGTATATAATCGAACCTACAAATTCAGCTCGTTTAGATAGTTAATTGTAGGGCTTTATGCGTCATAGCTTTGAAATCAGCTGAATTAAATGCCTGTGAGAACTTTTCTAATGGCAATTTTGTTAATAATCTCATCAATAGAACCAAATTATTTGATAAAACAATATTTTTGTTATTTTAATACATATATTGTATCTCCTAAATACCACAGCTAATATATAATTCATTGATTGACTAGAAAAAAAGGTAGTGTGTGAGTTTGTATTTATGTCTATTGAGCATTACAGAAATAAGACTTGAATTCAAATCCAAAATAAGCTATAATAGGATATGGTCAAGAAAGAATCAAGTGATATTAACGAGACCATCAGGAACAAGTAACAATTCTACATAGCATCTTCAAGCTTTTGAACGTAGCAGGGTAGGCATAATAATCCAAGTGTTAAGGCAGTTGGTTTCCCAATTTCCGTCGAATTTTCTAGACTTTGCATTTTGAGTAGCGGAATTCAAAACCGCGTTTCATCTTTCAGAACGTAGAAACAACAATAAACAACAATTCTATACAAAAGCACTTTACTTATAGTATAGAATATACTACTTATATTAAATTTAAAAACTAACAATTCGGTATTTATTATTAAAGAAGCTCAAAATGGCAAAAACAGTATGTACGTCTGAGTGCTTGTGGCAGTCAGTCGCATTATATTTTTAATTAGTAATTAAGCGCAATTAAAGCGCTGGATGCCAAACGTGAACCTATATAACTATTTGAAACTAACATTCCTTATAATAAAGGTGATTAAAATGATATACAAATAATATTATGTCATTATTTGCCTAGTGTAATATTTTTTGTATATAAATTATTAACTACGACTACTGATGAGTCTCAGACCATAATGGAATAGGCTAATGTTCCGCGGCCGTTGCATAGACGGAGTTGATCCTGAGGTTTTCAAAACTCAAACTGGTGTTCCGCAGGGACGCATTCTCTCCCTAAACAGACTTAACTGACCACCACCAGTTAAACTTACATATAAAATATACATTTTTTATTTGTCAGTTATTTTATAAAATAATGCAAAACTTTATAACCAAAAGTTTACTATCTGTATATAAGTTTCTAATAAACATGATTGATCATAAATTGATGTTGGCGGCAAAGACTAGTCAATTGACACCCTTTTTACATTAAAATTGAGTCAATAGGGGCGATGTATATACGCACACGTACAATGTATATTCATACACAAATATAGGTACGTATAGTATATAGTAGTATAATAAGATATTTAAAAGAAAATTTTCTATAGTAAACCAACTATATATACTAAGAAGTAATGAAGTGCCACCTTATAAAATATGAGTAATAGTAAATTTTATATAAGACAGGATTTGAGAGAATTGTGTTAAAGTAATAAAAGCCCATATTGTGACAAGGTTTCTAAAGGAATTCCTGCAATTGCCATTATGGCCATAGTATACATATACATATATTTGTTATTAATAACACAGATGCGGGTTCGATGCCGTGTCAAGTACATACATATAAATAGAGTAAATGTTACTTAATTATGCGGTACTGATTATTACTAAGTGAAATAAAATAGTAGTTTTATTATTAATTAAAATTCTAAAGTCCAAATAAAGTGGAGAAAGGAGTGTATTAATACTAAGCTCTCTGTCTAGTCCGATTTTCAACATAATTTACTTTGTATTTATAACACATGAATTCAAGTTTTTGCTTGATAGCTATAGAATGCTCTAAATAATAATTATTAGAGCATTCACTTATGTAGGTTCGATTTCTATTCGGGCACATTATTTATTTTCATTTACTCTCTCTAGTAAAAAGACAATGCAATGTCTTGAAAATTGGGCGGTGCTTGTGATCGGAGTGTCTTAACAGCTCTACCTACCCAGCTACAGGCGAACACATCGTGAAGCAGCATTTTGTCTATTACCTATACCAAAAAATACTATATAATAATTTTATCTTTTAATTTTCATAAATCTTATTGTGAGAATGACATTTAAAATAACAATTAAATATTAACAAACTAATTGTTTATATTGCAATAGCTAAGAGTTTTTCTTGATTATATGAAATGTATTTTACATAACGTCTACTCAAAGTAACAATGTGTTATAAGATGTTCCCCTCCAAGTCTCGTCCCCTAGTAATTTGTAAGCAAATAATAGGAGACGATGAAACCATCGAGGCGAAGTGAGACAGTGTATGAATGAGTCAGACGGTAGTGGGTTTGATACCCACGTAGTACAATAATTATGTACATTGAAGTACAGTATTTTTTTTTCTCTGCCAAGGAAAACCGCAGCGTTAGGTTCCGCCACCTATTGGACCTTTCTTAAACCACACGAAATTTTTACTATCTTTTTCTTCTGAAATATAAGAAATACTATCTAAGAATCTATGAGTAATGTGACGCAATAGCTACTCTATTTTACATGAAATGATAATTATTTGCCTTGAAAATGATGATAACATTATAAACAAGATAGTGGTTTTATAAGAAAGTTAAATAAATTTAGGTGATAAGTATTTTAAAACGTTTTTAAATTGAATTTACACATAACAAGGGGACCCTTTGAAGCGTGAAATACACATTGCTATGGCAAACTACTCGTGACATATCATTTTATACAAAAATGTATATTATCTAACTTATGATATTTTTATTTTATTATTTTAATGTACTTTTTATCGATTATTTTAAAAAAATATATAAGTATTCTGCACCCCTTCTCTACATAAACTATAACTGTGCCTGATTTCATAATCCTCCGTTTACATAATTTTCTTTAAAAAAATGTTTTCAGGATTATGTGTATTATATAGATTCCTACAGCCGAGAAAACCTAGTGTTAAGACACTCCTCTCCTCACTTTTCATGGAAGTTTCAAGGATGGATTTTGCGCATTGAGTCACGACGGGCTTAAATATATAAGAATGCGGTTCAAATCCCACTTGGTCCAAATTACAATATGACTTCTATACTATTTGTATGTAAATAACGTAACCTACGTCACTGGTAGCATTACCGCGTAAAGCTTATATTGTTCATTTGAAATCTAGTTAAAGGTTGATTTATTATTATCGTTAAACGAATGCGCCGGCGCAAATCACAATTCTATAACTGAGAAGAAATTGCTTTACAATGGCTATTTGTGTCACGGAACAGTCCTTCAGATATCTTTCCAATGTCTTTTTTGCTTTTCTTCTTTTTTTTGTAAACAGTACTATAAATCAAAGTGAAAATACTTTAAATGATTCCTCCTAATGGGAACCGAACTGGCAACCATCATAAATACAAATAGAAACTTCCCTTCGGCATCGGGTTGCATACATTATAATTATATTGCAAGCTAAGAAACTCCGTTCTTCCCACTTTCTGCCCAATTTTAGAGACATTGCCTGTTGAGTGGCGGAATTCAACGACGCGTAAATATTTATTTAAATGTATATTTCCATTTCGAAGCGAAGAAATGGAAATATACATTTAAATAAATATTTCATTTCCTCGAGTGGGGATCGAACCCACAGCCAATCGGTTTACAGTCACACTTTGTGCCCTTGCGCCACGACTGGTCTCCATATTCTATCTCCATACCTCCAACGCCATATATAATATTAAAGAAAATTTAAGTTTCACACACTCACATATATAAGACCAGTTCAGCTAGCTATAGCAAACAAACAATAGGAACAAATGCAACCGTAAAAATTGCAACTAATCATGCAATCATTATCAAGGTCAAATAGTACACACATGTAAAGAGATTTATTACTATAATACGATAATGGATCTTCGGATATAATAATGCATTGCGTCTTGTAATGGAACTAAAAATTGTATTAAAAACATACATTTACAAATATTAAAATAGCTTCACTCTAGCGCTCGCATATAGCAGGGTAAGTAGAGGGAACCTAGTGTCCCAGGTAGTGTCGTTACCAGACGGGGTAAATAACAATAATTCATTCCCCCGAATGGGAATTACAATCAGGTGCGCTACAACGGACTTAGCACCTGTAACAATATTTTTTTTAATGATCCCAGACAGTCGTTTATGATCATTAATGACAGCGAAACCATGTGTAAAAGCTAGTTTTAAATAAGATTAACTAAGGAATATATTTTATATTACTTTGAAATTTAGACTAGTGGCTAAGATATGTGGCAGCGCGTATAAATCTCATTGTATAGTCTGTTTAATACAAATTATATTTTATACCAATATTTATTCAATCTGATAACATGAACTCCCAGATCATTATTGCTAAATCGGTGAAAAATGGAAAATAAAGTGAATTTCTTTATATTCAGAAAGAAATTATAAAAAACATAAAAAATGTCAGTTATGTTCACCTATTACTTGTAATTAAAATTACTTTCTACGATTATCGTGAACCAATAAACACTTGTTATCTTGAAATTGCGCTAAATTTTGAATTAATTACGCTTATAATGTTACTATGTTACTTTTCAGTTTCACTATTAAAAATTAGCAAGACTTTTACTATTTTGTAATCGAGATTCGAGAGTATACTTACTCTAAAATATACACTACGGAAAATTTTTTTTTAAGGTAATAAAACTAAAGGAAACCTATATAAGTACATATTATGTAAGTACCTAAATTTTATAGCCTCAAGGTGTAGGGAATCTAGTGTTAAGACACTCTGTATCATTTTTCGCCAAATTTTCGAAATCTTAAACTCAACGCCGTTTTTTCTCTTATCACCAGAACGAGGAAATGAGAATAATTGATTCCCTTGTGTTGGAATCGAACCCACAACCGTCGTGTTTAGATAGATACAAAATATTTGATTGCACTTCGAATTTAAATATATGAATACAACTAGCGCCGTTATTAGCATAAATGTGCTCATTAAATAACTATTTCTTGTAAATTCTGATTTTATAGCGCAATAGAAATCTTTAACGCATAGCTCTCATAATGACGGAACCAAGGAGATTTACCACGGTACGAAACTTAAGCGAAACTTCGAGCTAAATCTTATATATGTAGATAAGGAATTAAAATTACTTTGTACCTCGTAGCGATTGTTGGTAAACTGAATCATAGATATGTTATTTTAATTATTTCTAGCTATGTGAGGTATAATATTGTTTTGATAAAATTCTTTAAAATTTATATTATAATATAAGAAGTTTGGCTTTTAGAGAGGTCCTGGCACAAGGGCACAAGCGTGATAAGAAAGGAAAGCACTAAGATTCCAAAGAGAGTAGGTAAAAACGGGATATTCCATAATAGTCCACGTAAACAAAGTAAAGTGAAAATTCACTCTTCCTCTTCTGTTTTCTTTACTCTCTGTGATAATTGATAAATTATTCATAATATATTTGCAGAACTCTAATGTGAGTAAATGAATAGCTCGAAATTTATACATTAAGTAATTATAGCAAGATATCCTTCTAGACTTCTAGAGACAGATTCTGACGTTTAAACGTTCTATTGTTTAAATTAAATTTTCTATAAAAACTGTGATAACGTCAGACACCATTAAACGATTAAAGCAATAAAAGCCACAAACAAAATGTTGCTAATGTCTTTGTTATCACGTGTGAATTAATATTTTATATAATTAAAGACTTATATATAATTCGTTTTTGATTATTATAATAGAAACAAAACAAAAATATAGGAAGAATCATATACATTACGAGATTTAATTTAGCTGACTGTAATTGCGATGGTTGTGGGTTCGATTTCCACTCATTGGAATGAATTATTTTCATTTCCTTACTCTGTTAAGAAGAAAAAGCGCGGCGTTGTACCTACTCTGCCACTCGACACGGGAAATCCCAAGAATTGGAAAGTGGGGAACGGAGTTTCTAAGCACTAGGTTTAATTTGTCAACCCTTCATATTCGGAATAAAACGTGAAGCTAAAATAAAAATAAATAGATTTGTGTGTGAGGGGGCGTAACCTAACTACGCAATTTGTGTTGGAAGGCCGCAAGATGGACCCATTTAATTTGTAAACAATTTTTATACATAAAATAATATTTGAAATATTTATTATTTGTTAATTATAATATTATAATTAATTAATATAGTAACATATCTAAAGCACAAAAAATCTATATAATAAATAAATGTAGGTACTGTAAATAAATGGTATTATAAGGAATTTTTTTTTGGATAAAACAAAAACAATTTTGAAACAAGATACGCGCAATTTTACATAAAAATCGAGTTTACGAGTGCTTATAACATACATGGGCTATATGTATGCATAATGGGGACGTATCTTCATATACATATGCATATATTCGTATTATTTAAATCGATACTCTACGTATAACTGAGAAAATTTAGGTATACGATGTATGTATTTTCAATTAAAAATTATTGTTAAAAACACCAAAAATTTCGTAAAATAACTTAAACGACAAGTGGTTTTAACAAATAACGAGCAGGTTAAGGTACAGCCTAGTTAAGTTAGATATTTGTTATCCAAAAGGAAGCAGGTTCAAGTTTACTAACTATAAAATGATCCATTACACTCCTCTATGAGAATCCTATATAAATTTTAACTCTATTAATAGTAGAGTATGATGGGTGGAATAAAAAAATATAATTAAATCATTGTCCTCGAACTAAAAAAAAAATCATTCAATTTCCGCATATTGAATTTTAGTTATGAATGTGCAAAAAATCATTACTTGTAATTAAAAGAATAAGTAAAAAACGTATAAAAGTAACAATAAACAAATAGTTGAGACGCACACGTGGGTAAAGTAGTAAATTAGAGACGCTACCATGTCACAGTTCTATAGAATGATATCTTAGTAGACTAAATGTTATGGTTGTCGATTCAAATACTTTTAGGGGAATGTTATTATTTAAAAATAACATCGATTTAAGAAGTCTCTGAGTAGTGAATGGAGAAAAGAACTAATAACGTTTTATAAGGAAAAACTAAAACACAATTCAACCTTTTGAGCTAGTATTAGACGGTGTTAAGTAAGCCAATCGACAGGGTCTCAAGTGTCGAGAGGGATACACCTTGGAGAGGTTGACTTTGACCCAGAACCTCAAGCAGTGCGATAAAATGATTCATTAATAAACAGAAATGTTCTACACATGTTGAATAAAAGTGTAATATACTTTTGTAATCAGATAAGCTTCACGCTGTATCCCGCACACAGCAGGGTAGGCAGAGGGAACCTAGTGTTAAGACACTCCGTTCCCTACTTTCCGCCGAATTCTGGAGGCATTGCGTGCTGAATGGCGGAACTCAACACCGCGAATATATCTTTGCTTTATTATAAAATTAACTGTTACGTACATTCTTGTTAAATTGAACGTTTGAAGCTTAGTCATGATACAATTTAGGTTATTATTTAACTCATTGATAATGATGCCGCCAATAAAATCATTACACACGCCCGCGCTCCCATTGCCTGTTGTCAGTCATCGTACTGATTGTTTTAATCGTTCGGGGAATTTTTTCGTTTGTTTTTAATCTATACTGAGAATAGCTTTTTGTTTAGTTCTTGTAGACACTAGTACATTAGTCAGGTACATAGTGGGTAATAGAGTAAATGGTGTCGATGTTTTCGATAGGATACATAACAATAATATCGAAAATACGTTACGTCGTCAAAATAAACAATGGCACAGCGCGGCAAATCGCGTAGCGAATCGGGCTGCGCTAGCCGCTCGAGCAATCCAATGTGTCTGACACCAACTAGCACACACACTGTAGTCCGGTTCAATTGACACAAATTGTCCACGCTTATTTACTCACAACAACACGTGCTCCACGCGAGGTCAACACGTCCGTCCGCGTCGCCGGCCAGAGTGACACTGACTTGATACGTAACAACCGGCGCCTGCGCAGGTTGTCGGCTGTTTAACGGGTAAATTGTGATGGAAATTATTTTCAAGGTGTGATGCACACCTCATTTTCCTTCCTTCATCCTTTGCCTGGACAATATCTGCAATCTTGTGAGAGCAACACCTGTTACATGCCATTGGAACGGCTTGGCGGGTTTAAAAATAAACTTAGCTCTACACCGATTTGAACTGCATTGAGTCTATATGAAAATAAAGGTAGAAAATTTTTGTTTTGGGCAACTTTCCTGGGTGCTTAAGTAGAATGCAAAAGAATTTGCGGTCGTCTCGACATGTGCCAAAAACGTTCTTACAAAAATTTCACAATGTTGTATTACAAAACAAATACAAAGGTACGTTTCGCATATTGCATCGTAAATAACGACACCTGACAACGGCGGCCGCTACCCTCCTGACATGTAATTGAAACCTGGTGAAGGATCTGTGATCGAGAGTGAAAGGAAGCGAGTCCATTTATCGTAGACAATTCTCAGTAACTAATACTAGTTATTTTATTAACTGGCTGATGATATTATGGCACAATTAGGTTGCACCTGAGGAATAACCGGTGATTGTAGGCTTGTATTTCGTTTGGAAATGTTTTTAACGTTTTCCATTTTTATCCAGCTATTATGTTGATTATGCAAAATATGGAGTATGCTTCCTTTTCAACACAAGTTTTATTTGCAAAAAAAACTTTTTTTTATTAGATACCTCTGCTTACCTTAAAAGTTTTGAAGAAACAAAAATACACATCATTTCATTAAAAACATCATCTTTGTTTTGTTTTATCTTAATCACGACAAGTTCATTCTCCATTCATCCGTTTCTCATATAAATAAAATTTTAAGTCAATATATGTATAAAGTAATTATGTTGCTTTATTATTTTTTTACTCATGTCACAACGAGGCCTTTAATACAACAAAAAACAGTCTTGTTTCAAAAATTTTAGACGCCAGTGAAACTTCTGAGAAGTATTAAGTGAGATTCTTTCATAGAATCTTTATCGAAACAGGTAAAATTGGACTTAAAAAATACTTTCTGGAGTCTTGTTGAGGTTTTGCAATTTTTGCTCAAATCCATTAAAGTTAAAAGTATATCAAATAGACGAAAAGTTAACTAAACTTAACCATAACTGTACTTAACTAAAAGCCAACCGAAGTAATTCGTACAAATTTAAAGCTGTATAACAACAAACAACTATTTATTTGTTTCTTTTAAGATAGTCTTAGGCTATGAATAGGATAAGTGGAGATCAAGTGTCGTATTAAGAGATGCGGATGTCAACGAACTTACAGCAAAGAGATAAACGACATGAGACTACCTACGCGTCACATCATCATAAAATTTAGACCTGCATTAGGAACTCAGGAACTGACTGAGGAAGAGCACTGTCAAGAGGACAAGAAGTATTGTTTATCAACATTTCAGTTTCATTTTGCATTCAATTAACGCTTTACTTTTAGTTATTATGTATATAACTAACTTACAGATATTTTGGTTATTTTAAAATCCTATATCATCACACACATGTATACACTAAGCTTTAAAACACACACCACTATAAAACCTCCTTTATAACATATCCGGCACATTGCACACACTACCTAAGCACAAGAATAATTAAAAAAAAAACTAAATTGTCATATTTTCGCGGGAAATCTGAAGTTTGTATGCGGCATGTTTACGTGAATTTTTGGCGCTCTACAATCGCGCCGCAGCGTTCTAAAATAAACGTTGTAATTTGTATCGGCCGGCCAGACGGCCAGACTTCGAGTGGCTTCTCAGTTCTCACTGATCCCACAATGCGATATAATGAATTCAAATATATTTATAGAGTTATATATAAATAGATGATATACCTATTAGTTAACATCAAGATAAACGAAAATAAAATAAAAGCAGCAATATTTTTTATAATGTTGACTTTTGATACCAGAAAATTGATTTATTTAGATGTTTCGAAGTTACTTTGAGGCCGTCGTGGCGCAACATCTGACAAAGTGGAGAACAGAGTGTCTTAATACTACGTTTTCTCGGCCTACCTTCATATATTTACATAATATGTATACATAATATGTGCAACATGACAAGGTCAAAGCGAATAATCTCCGAAAATACTACTCTGTATTCCCATCTTGTACCTTACCTGCCTCGAGTTTGTTTATTTGTGTGATAAATTATGGTAAACTTGTCTAACATTATGGCGGCGCAGTTGAAGGAAAATAAACATTGAACAGAATTCCGTTAGACTTATATGAGTAATTAATTGGGACCGCCTCTAATCCTCTAACAACACGGTTGCGGGTTCGAGTCCCGCTCGGGGGAATTAATTATTTTATTTCTTTTGGTAACGAGAGCACACAATGTTTTGATAATTGGTTGAAAAGTCGTAACCAGAGTGGCCTTAGATTACACTCTACCTATCTTATATTGTTGTATTAACACCTACGTTGCTATTAAGACACGTCGATTTCAGAGAAATTACTACGGTGGCCGTGTTTATAAATTCGACTAAGGTTTATTTTGTTATGACCTGATTAGTTGTTATAAGTAAGCACTAAATATATAGAAATACGAGTATATATGCCTAAACCACAAGATCATCTTTCATATGTCTTGCTGCCTTAAGGTAAGGAAACAATATAATTGTTAAATCTACATAATGGTTATAATAATTTTAAAATATAATAATAATGAGGCCAGTCTTGGCGCAGGGGCACAAAGTGTAAACCGACTGACCGTTGTGGGTTTGATCCCCACTCGAAGAAATGAAATATTTACCTATATTTCCATTTCTTGGATCTGTTGTCGAGGCAAACGGCCGCGTTGAGTTCCGCCACTCAACACGCAATGCCTCTAGAATTCGGCGGAAAGTGGGGAACGGATAGTCTTAACACTAGGTTCCCTCTGCCTACCCTGCTGTGTGCGGGAAATAGCGTGAAGCGGATTGATTTTAAAATATTACTATATATAATTGTTTCAAATCAAAAAAACTTTTGATGAGATCAAAACTTTATACAGCAATGTAAAAAATGCCAAATGTTTTAAATCACCTTTCAGTAGGTAATCATCTTGTTAGAGCATTTTGCTTATAAGAAAATGAACGTATAAAAAGCGATAAAAAAGACTTACCTACAAACTTTTAAGAATAAGAGTGGATAAGATAAGTAATAAGACTAATAAATAGTGGTTGAATATTATTTAAATATACCTTTATACTTCACATTAAAATAAGACTTAAATAGAACATAAGAATAAGATTAAAATAAGAAGTCTGATAGATTATCAGCAGTAACAGTTTTTTCCTGCAAAAAGTAGAGAATTCAGAAGAAAATCTGGTTTTAAGAAACTCTTTTCTCCCAGCGGGAATCGACCTCACAACCATCTCGTTTACAGTCAGCCGATGTCTTGTTGCCTCACGACGTATTTTTTAGTGTCCTAATGGAAAGTGAGTGGAAAACAAAATTACATCACTATGTACTCACTACTCGTGTAAAACGTGAATTTGTCAAAATAAGAAAAGATATAAAATAACAATTGGGTGCAATTAAAAGAAACAACTTAAACTAAATAGCTGTTTCTTATAATTGCACTTAGAAATAAAAGAAGAATCAAAAGACTACATTCTGTATACAACATCCATAATGTCTCTCCTAGTTTACATTACATACAAACAAACGGACAGACATAAACGATAACTATGAGATAACAAAGAACGCCTTGTATATAGTGATTAGCAAAAGTCATTTTACATGGTGGGTGTACAGTTTACCAATTTAAATAGCAGAAAATGTTTAAAGCATTAAATAAATCGAAAGTTCGTGAGCGTGTAATGCAATTGGTATGCGGCAGGCGGCTATCGCTTTAGCATTTTTATTGGTAGATATGGGGGGGAAGGGGTTTTCAGCTTTTCTTCTATAACTGTGTGGGTGAGAGGATCTAGTGTCTAAGCATTCCTTTCCGAATTGATAATAAATATAAATATTACCCCGACTAGGAATCGAACCCAGAATCGTTGCGTATAGAGTCAAACGACCTTGTGCTCCGACGAAGACGGTTTTGTTAAATCATAAACATTATTATTAGTTATTATTAATAATAAAATATCAAATTCAATTATTTTTCGAATTAGTGTTATTGCTAAAAACCTATTAGGGGCAGAGACTATTAAACTGATTGCCATATTTTATTTATAACGTATTGTTATGTATAATGTAATTTGCAAAATCTTAGGTACTATATTTATATAACAAATTTGAAGAATTTGTTAGATTAAATGCTCTAATCTAACCATTTTTTCAATATAAATAGTCGTAAATAGCAGTTCAAAAAATAGTCACACATAATAAAATCGAATTGAAAATTTATTCTTGTGTTGGATAGTCAAATTAATCTATAAAGGCTATAAAGCTATACTAAACCACTTTAATCCATTGTACCTACGGTAAAAGTTACCTCGGGCACTCAATTTGTGTCATGTGTCATACACAACTCTCAATCAATTCGATCACGCAGGCGAAGCCGCAGTTAAAAACTAGTTTAAAAGCTTTGATCAACTTCAACCAAAGAATTTAAGACAATCGGCATAACTTTAAGACAACAGTATAGGTACACGTATTAAGGAAAATGTAATAATAGAAGTTATATTCAATAGAAGCTGTTTTATCTATATCCGTGATTACTAAGGAATAAATAGTAACTATTTTATTAAACTGTTGTACCCACTACATTGTTAACCTTTAACCCATAGGTATTTGGTAAACTCTTTTGGTATCTGATCGCAAAATAGGCAGGGCTGATTCAGATAGGTGATGAATCTATATTTTTTTATAAAAATCAGTCTCACGCTGTATCCCGCACACGGCAGGGTAGGCAGAGGGAACCTAGTGTTAACACACTCCGTTCCCCACCATGTCTATATTTTATAATATGTCTATAATGTATATGTCATGTTGAACCATTTATCTCAACAACTATCGGTTCGAGTTCGTACCAATTATCAAGACATCTTGAATCGATTGGCGGAACTCAACACCGCGTTTCATCCGATTACCAGAGCCAGGAAATGAAAACAATCGCGGTTACACTCTGATCCTATATCTCTACAGACTCAAATATACCAACTATGTACTCGTATATTACGAAATTGGCGTAGATCTAACAAATTTAGACGAAACACGCATGACGTAGGCCCGCGTCACTGACACTCCGTGACGTGTGTAGACACAATTTGGCAGAAGACAGAAGCGAAAACTCATCTGTCTGGAGTCAGATCTACACTACTTATAAAATAGTATTTTCTGTAATAGTGCTATTATTAAATTGTTATGAGAATGTTTATTTAGAAAGCGTATACGCATTTGAACGTAGCGGGATTTGAACCCAGGACTTGGCAACCGTCCAAGTGGATAGTTTCCAAGAGGCGCAGGTTCAAATCTTGCTACGTTTTCAAAACAAGTATTTCCTTTTGCTTTTCGATAAAACTTTTATCTATAATGTTTAAAAACATTGTTATGACAAAATTTTGTCTTTGTTTCTGTTTTCTATACTTTTTACGTTAGAAGATAGAAAAAGAGAATAAATCGTAATTTCAGTCGGTATAAACTGTACAAATAAATGGTTTTTGCTAGTATTTCCTTAAAAATGACACATAAATAATATTGCAATATTTTAAAACATTGTTAACCGTGTTTTAAATTGTTGTACCATGTACTATAATAATATGTAAATATAAAAGACTAAATCTGAATGACACTTAATGGTTTTCATTATTTTGAGAAATGTTGGTAAAATAAAGGTTGGAAATGTAGGTGTTAATTTACGGGGTGGTACAAAAAACGTCCTCAAAGGAGTAAACTTCAATTTTTACCAATTATAATTTCCCCAAAAATCTCAACAATATATATAATTAATGAGCCTATGGATAACCACGTTGAGTTTAATTTTCATAAAGATATCTTCAATAGACACCGTGAAAATAAACTTTAACGTTAATGATCGTTACTTACCTTACTTATGAGAGTTAGGGACAAAAAATTTGGGGTGTCGCTTTTTCGGATAAAAAGCGATATAATTATAGTAAAAATAATTTATTAGAAGCCAACGACGCTTTCCCATACTTATTCTAGACACTTTCAACAGCCATATATTTACAGCAACTAATATAATATTTATGTTTACATTATATCCGTTTCGTTTCGCTTCGTGAGGCACATTAAGGATCGCAAACGTAGTCTGAAATAATTAAGATCAACCGTTCTGAGAACAAAGTCGTTTTGATATGTAAAATTAGATGATACTCGCATTCGTGACGGTGCACGGTGGCTTGCGTCACCGACTCTATGACGTATGGACTACATAGAGAATCTACATTGTTGTATACGAGTAAGTCTATAGAAATTTATTTTTACTGCGCTCGTGTAGAAAAATAAATTTTAAAAAATATCATACAACAGGGTCAGCAGAACCTTGTGTTAAGACACTCCATTCTCCGTTTTCCGAGACATCTCGTGATTCATTCATTAATTCATTCTCTAGACTGGGATGCAAATTTAATATAATATCGTTTTTTTAAAAAATATATTTTATACTAACGATTTTCTTACTACATTTCTATGGCTTACTTATTGACCCCATCTAAATAGTATCGCGTGCTAACAATTCTCGATCACACTCTATTCTATAATGTACAACATACGAGTATGTTACAAGGGCCCCGGCCTGTTTAACGACCTCAAAAGCACAATTACAATATGAACCGTTTATTAATACCGCCAGTAACTGGCTCGCGGCGGCGCAAAGCTGTATTTACATTGTCTTATCAGTATAGCTATCTGAAAATTATATTGGTATTGATTAAATTATATGGTGAGTGGAGAATAGAGTGTCTCACTCTCCTTACCCTGCTACATGCGGGATTAAGTTAAACTACAAGTATTTTATAATCTTTTCAGTATTACAGAGCGTTATTATAAAAAGTTTTTTTAAAAAGTTAAGGATACAAAATATTATTGATTGTTCGTGAGGCCAGACGTAGGGCAGTTGTGGCAATAAGTGACTGTAGACGCGACACGTTGTACACGTTGTTGTATATTTGATTCCCACTCCACTATTAGGTATACCGCCTCCCAGGAAAGGAGGAAATTAAGGAAATTAAACATCTATTTTGTTCATTCTGGTGTCGAGGCAAAAGTGCGGCATTCAGTTCCGTCACTTATCACGGAATGCCTTTAAAATTCAGAGGAAAATAGAAATACGGAATATCTTAACACTAATTTCCCTTTGCCTACCATGCTGTGTACGGGGTACCAAAAGCGTGACGCTAAATAAATAAATTATTCATCTAACATTCATTGAGGTAAATCATCACAATTTAGAAACTAGTATGATAAATGTATTTAACAAAAATAAAAAAAAATCTACACAAAAACTTGATAGTAACTCAATTTGAAAGAGCGCTTCGTGAATATCAATAAGTACAAAAAATATTAAACTACCTACTATGTAATATGTCAATCAGAGTAAAGCATTATTTATAAAAACATTAATTTGGAGGTTATAAAAATAGGTTGCCATTATTTGTAAAAAATTCTAAGTCGTAGCGGCAAAACGTCTCACAGGAGAGGCGACAATTGTGGCTTCAATGCCCGCACGTGGGAATTAATTATTTTCATTTCTACACTCTAGGGATGTTCAGTGTTTCGAAGATTAATCTGGGCATGGAGAACGGAGTGTTTTTACACTAGATTTTTTTTGAGAGAAAAATCTCAAAAGAGTAATCTAGATCATTCATTTTCTATGAATCATCTGGATTACTCTTTTAGAACTTTAGACTGAACGTAATGCTAGAAGATAATTTTTAGTACTTACTCAAATGTCACTTTGAAGTGTGTTGATGTGAAACCATTATTTAACTTACCTGTAAAATAGAAAAAAAATAAATTCAATTATTTTAAAAATATTATTAGATTCTATTAAATCTATCTAATTCTAAATGGCCCTATTCATAATCAAATTTAAATAAATAACTTTTTTTAAATAATATGCGTCTTTGATATATTGTAATATGTTAAGAACTAAAAAAACCCCAAAATTCAAGAATGATAGTAATGCCTTCCTTATTATGAAACGTCGGCAATTTATTTGCTTAGATAACAAAACGTAAAATCTAGTGTTTTCCGTACTACACAAAAACTTGATACTACAGCAATTTCGGGAAATTCTAGTGTTCTCCAACACCCCCCAAGGAATCTAAATACCTATTGTCCAAGACAAGAAAAAAATATTTAAATCATATATTTAAAAAGGAAAATGCATAAAAATATAAATTAATTTCTGTGCATATATAACTTAAAAGTGCACTTAGATACAAGACACTGACCATGAGAACGTATGGAGGTCAAAGAGATGCATCGTAGCGTCTTAATTAAGAGTCGAGAGACCGTGCATTGCATCAAGTGCTGACGAGTATGAAAGTAAATACCTATATATATTTTTTTAAATAATAATTAACTGTTTGTTGCTTATTTGAGGATTGAAAGTCTCTTAGAATTATGCGGGGTTCCTGGTAAAGACTTTATTGATTGAAGTATTACTTATAATCCCGACTGTTAATCCTAATAAACTATTGGGCTTGTTAATTTTTTTTTTTAGTTTTATGCAGTCGGGGTTTTTGATTTTTTAAAATATTTTTGATAATCATGATATACCTTTTTACATCCTCGGATTGAGCTTTTGCATTTGATACACTTGCGCTGCTAAAATGAATCTAACGATAACTCAATTATGTAAATCCGTTCAGCGGTTCTGTAGATGTGAGGTATTAAAGAATATTACATACAAAATACGCGCGAAAATCATATAACCCTTTCTTAGCAGTCGGGAAAAAACTGGATGGCTTACAAAAATAAACGAAATTATAATTTTTATTTGTCTATACAAATTAACTAATCAAAATCACTCATTCAAAGGTACCACGGTAAAATTTTCCATAGCACATCGACGGCCGTAAGATCTACAGTCCATATAGCGTTAAGGACAAACATTCAGGTCAACACCGTTACATACTAACGCGTGCGACAGGCCGCGCTCGCTGAATATTTTATAGCTGTCCTGCTGGTTTATGGTAAATTGATGGGAACGTGTGAATTATCGATGGTACTCTCATAGAATAGTAAGATTTAGTTGGCTTCTTTTCTTACTATGGGTTCTCTTTGAAATTCGTATAACTATTATGTTATTAATATTAGTTATATAGGTATGATTTGTCTACTCCACACTGAAATTGATATATTTTTAATCTTAACAAATAAGACCACACACAGGGACACAGGCAGGCCACTGCAAACATTACATGTTTGTGTTTATTTATTTTTTTTATTTATTTATAACAAAGTACATTAAAATTAATTATTCTTCGCGGTCTTAAGCCCGAATTCGCGGTCTTAAAGCGCGGTCGCAAAGCGCGGCGATGAGTTCCACCACTCTATATTACACCATTACAGCATATGTATCTATGTAAGTGGGGTTTCTACCTAGCGTGATATTTCAAAATATCAATGTATTGTTATTCAACGGAATAAGCAATAAACAGTCACAAATATTGCAAAAAATAAATAAATTAATTAATTCATTAACTGTCTATTTTTAAGTAATTTACTAATTTATAAATATAAAATATTTTATTGGCAACGCCATCTATCGGCTAACCGGCGAACACTGCGTTTGGCAAAGATTCTCTCGGCCATCGCCAGTTAGTGTTAGTAGGCAGTGAAAGTTAAATATTTTTTAACTAGGAAGCAACTTTCCTTTCTATTACTGATTAGATTTATCATAAATAAATATTAATGTTAAAACATATGAGAATATTTGATAAAATTTTATATAATTTATTATGTCATCGTGGCGCAGTGGCAAAAGCGTGCGACTGTGAACGCGACAGGCTGTGAGTTCGATTCCCTCTTGAGGAAATTAAATATTTTTTATTTACATTCTCTCGCTTTGGTAAAGCGCGACGTTGAGTTTCGCCACTCAACAATATATGCTTCGAGAAATTGCAAACAAATTCTCATAAAATTGTCGTATTATCACGCATAAGATTAGTATAAATAACATACATTTAATAATATGAAAGAAGTTACAAACAGTGAAAAAGCGAAAACGTAATTAAAAAGTGTTACAAGAGGAAATGTAATGCAAATAAAACAAATTAAATTACCAAATTTATTTCCAAAAAAAACAACGTGTCAACAAAATGTCTTTCCGTGCTACTTAGATAATTTCGTAATAATTAAATAATTAAATATATAAAATATTTAAACATATTACGTATTAAACTTATTATAACAATTTGAGCAAAGCCGATATAGTGTTGAACTTAAATGACTAGAATACCAAGAATGAAAATAAGATAGATAGATAAAAAAACTCTTTTAAAAACAATCTTTATTCAAAAGATCAGTTGCACTATCCAGTATCTATGTTATTTTTAATTGTGTAATGTATTTTAAAAATTAGATATCTATATTAGGTGAATTAACACACAAAAGAGAGCGCGAATTAACACACAAAAGAACGCAAAGTGGAGTAGGTTGAGTAGGAAGGCAGACCCTGGCAATAGCCGGGATTAATGCCAGGAGGAAGAAGAATATTAGGTGAATTATGTAAAAGTTTGTATATGTTTTCCCCCATTTTGGATTAACAACGATATTGATTATATGTAATTTTATTGTCATCACAACTGAAGTCTGAGGTCCTAACCCAAATTTCGGCTTAATAGGATACTGGGAAGTGGATCAAAATGAGGTTGCAAGATTTCGTAAACACCAACTAACACGGCAAGTTAAATAAAAGCTTGAAGAGCTTGAATGTTTTTTTTTTCGGATTTTAATCGGATTGTAAACATAGTAATAGGTTCGAATTCCATTCAAAAAATATTTATCTTTTTTTATTTTTTTATAATATTTATCTCTATATTTATATGTATATACTAGGGTTTGGTGTCAACAAAGTGCGAGATTGTGAAACAAATTTGTAGATAAAATAAGATGTCAATAATTTTTCTCTGTACGACGGTACAAAACGATTTCGACATATGGCTTAGTGCTTCTGAGCACTGAATGATGGGCTAGAAAGATTTCCGTATAGCGCGAGTTCGAACCTTGCGTTGCGACGAAATTTTATAGTTATTTAAAAAAATTGAGGCCGTTGTGGTTCCAATTGGGGGAATGAACTATTATTTCTCTCAACACGCAATGCCTCGAAAATTTGGCGGAACATGGGGAACGGAAATGTCTTAATGGGCGGACACAAACGTTCCAAGTTCCACGTTCAAGGTTCCCAGGTTCCTGCCTACTCTGCTATGTACAGGATACAGCGTGAAGCTAAAAAAAAGCTACAATCGAGTACGCCAGACATTAAAGATTTAGATATGTACATAGTTCCACATAACAAGATTAGATAGATAGATAGTTATTTATAACAGACATTGTCGTGGCATATTTAAAACGTTTATATCTACCGAAATTTACTTGACAAGTCGTCGCTCGCAACTTTGTTTGCGTAAAGGACGTGCAAGCTTTGAGACATAAAATGGAAAAAAATGTTTCCAATTTACGATGGAATTTTTAAAATTCTACCGAAATTTAAATTTTTGAGTCCAGTAGTTTTGTTTGAACGTTGTCTATCCGCCACTCAGTAGGGGTAAAACTTTTATATATTTAATAGATTTTCGGTGTAAAAAATCCAATGAAAGAAATGTTTATAGATAAAAATAAAAAACATCTAAAGTGTCCACATAAACGGCGGCGTTAAAAACCGCATTTGAAAATTTTTTAATCTTATATAACAACTATTTATTACATGTTTAATCTGTCGACTATATCATACCTGCATTGCGGAGTTGATAGTACGGGAATTGCAAGTAAGTCTTAGCAAAACAAGTCTCTGCTTATTGCTTAGAAATCTTAGTAACTGACACTACTTACAACTTGTTACCACCGTGAACCTTAGAAAGTAAAAGTTCAGTTCAGTGCAGTTCTTCAATTATGGCGTTTCGAGAGTGACACCCGAGCACATTTAACATCGCCATGGAAAGTAAAGTCTGGAGTTTTATTTTTGACTAATTTTATCAGATTTGAAGTCTTTGCGATTTACATTTATTAACAACATAACAGACTACAAAAAAAACTTTATTTGGGATAAGAATAGTTAAATAAATACGGACTTAATAATTTCAATGAAGATATTTTTACAAGTAATTTTAGTTATTAATTTTAAAAATATCACGATAATAAAATAAATTTTAGTAATTAATTGTATAAATATCTTTAGGTTTTATCGGTTAATAATAAATATAAATTAAAAGTAGTAACCCTTCTCCCAGTGAAAGCTCTTAATAAATAATCCAACATAATTTATTATAGTTAAGAGAAAATAAAACATTAGCTTTGCATATCTAAAGATTATCATTAAATTGCAACATTACAATAAATTTAATTTATAAACGTCTGTAATGATAGCGTTATCATAGTACCTACTTATATTTCACGATCTTGCTAACGTTATCCATATTAGGAGATAAACAAAAAGAAAATGAACGATATTGGAAGTTCAAGTACTTTTTGACATGTTTATAATAAAGAGTGTATTTTTAAGAAATAGAATGGAAACCAGGTGTAGAGCTCTGCTAGCTAGGCCTTCCCACAAAATCGGGTGACGCTAGGGGTCAATAACGACGACTAACCACTACGATAATTTAAGCAATACAAATAAAAAAATTAATTCAGCATAGAATAAATAAAACAAAAGCAACTGGATCATTGTTTATTCTAATTAATATTTAAGTGTCATTTGATACTTTAATAACGACCACACATGCGGTCATGTAGTAACTTATAGTATAGTGTTCTTATACAATGACAAAAGTTTATTTATGAATAATTTTAACGACGCGACACTACCATTGTTTGAACGAATAGAGAATTAATATGAACCTTATCTGAGCATCAATGAACCGTAGTATAAACAGATACACCATCCTTTATCCCGTTAAATAGTGGTATATTTTAAATTGTGGTGCCGTCTTGGCGCAGAGGTGCAGGGTGTGACTGTAACGCGACAGTTGTGGGTTCGCTCCTCCTCGGAAGAGTCAAGTATTATTTATTAACATTTTTATTCCTTCGCGCTGGCACCAAAGCAAACGCCCAAAGTTTCGCCACTAAAAGTCGACCAGTAAGTTACCAGAGCGAGAAAATGATAATAATTAATTCCTCCGGGTGGAAATCAGGTCCACGTTCCACAATCCTCGTGTTTACAATCAGACGTTACCGCTGAGCCACTTCTTTAAAATATATAATAGTTTGTTCCCAAAATGTCTATACTAAAATTATAAAAATACGCAGAAAATTTTACAAATTATATATAACCGTCATCATCACCGTATCATTCCGTCTGCGACAAGCGTTGAGAGTAGTACCCTGTGTTAATCTTCCTTGAATATTTAACTTGTAATACGCAAAAAACGTTCATAGTGCTATAAACAATAGTGTCGTGTTTAGTGTACTGAGATCCTATTCTATAATTGAGGATTAAGTGAATAAAGGTGAAAACAATTTCGTCTTCGCATATCATCTGCCGGCCGTGACGGTGCGTAAGGACAGCGCTATATTTTTCAACTCTGTCACACCTGTGCGACTGGTAATCGAGCAACGAGCAACGACGATGTCTTTACACCGAACACCGCCGAACGTGTTCTTATCAGATGGCGATATTCCTGCGTCGGTTAATAAGGTTGGCGGCGATAGCTTCATAAATACCCGCAAACGAAAACAAATAGAAAATAACACCGAGACGCTTATGCTTCAAATTGAGGAAAAGTTCAACAACCAAATGCAAATATGGAATAAAACCATTGGCGATTGCATCGCAAATAGTATTGCCACTGCGGTAAATACGGCCCTAACCGGCGAACTGTCGAAAATAACATCTGCGTTATCTGAACTTAATGTTAATGTGTTAAAACTTAATACGGATACTATTAACCTCAATAAATCATTGAACGAAGTCAACACCCGCTTGTGTGAAATCGAAACGTCACTTAGCTTCTTGAATGAACGACAAGAACTCTTTGAAGGTCGATTGAAAACTGTAGAACAACATATTTCACAATCTAGTTGCTATAAAACTCAAATACAACTACTAGAAAATAAAATACATGCTATGGAACAGCAGGCAAGACAATGCAATATCGAAATAACTAATATACCTGATAGGCGAGGTGAAAACCTTATTAGCATTATAGAATGTCTGGGTAATGCTATTAAACACCCTATAAAACAATCCGACATAATAACCATTCATCGCGTACCACACGCGGATAAAGACGATCGACGCCCGAAGAATATTGTTGTGAAACTCGCCAACAGGACACTACGTGATAATGTAATAGCCGCCTCGCGAGCTACGAGGGGGTTAAATTCATCATCAATATCTATATCTGGCCAACCTGTCAACATATACGTTAACGAGCATTTAACTTTAGATAACAAGCTGTTATTTCGTAAAGCCCGTGAAGCTGCCAAGAAGAACGAATATAAATATGTTTGGGTTAAGCATGGAACCGTGCTGGCTCGCAAAACAGATACTTCACCCGCTATTGCTATCAGATCACTCCAAGACATCGTGCGCATCAAATAAACAGCCTAGCAAAGTTGGAAACATGTCTCAAATTATATTATTTGCTCGGGTTATTCTAACTTTCAATAGTTTGTATTTTTATCTATGTTATATGAAAAACACAATTCATAAATGTATTTTATGTCCTAGCTTCACACACTATGCTCTAATTAATAACACCTGCATAAGTGAAACCAGTACTTGGTTAAAAGTAGGTAAAAGTAATAATACTTTACTATGCTATTGCTTCTCACATCTACAAAGCATTATTTTAAATCCAATTAGTGTACTAATAAATTTATATGTAGGGTATGTGTGCTGGATAGTTTACTGCATGTCTGATAATCTTAAAATATTTTTAGCTTTCATCAATAATAATGATACACACTGTGTTGCAAAGATAATAATTACTATGTTTTATGTGTTGTTACTGTTGTCATTCCTATTCTTTTTAATTAATAAACAAAGCCGCCGCTTATATATTTCAACATGTGCATCTACATTGAATATCCACCGATTTGTCAGTTGTGAACCTAATTACTTGTACATAATTCTTTATATTTTTAAACGTAAAATTCAATAGCATAAATAACAATGTACTTTCAATTTACTATCAAAATTGCCGCGGGTTAAGGACTAAATTAAATACTATTTACATGAATATATTGTCGCACAACTATGACATTATTATATTAACCGAGACTTGGTTCCACGATGGCATTGTAAATACTGAATTTATAGATTCCCGTTACAGCGTGTACCGATGCGACCGTGATCGCGTACTAACAAAACGCAAAGACGGTGGCGGAGTCTTAGTGGCAGTGCTGCGCTCGCTATGTGCCGTAGTCTGCACGCCTGCACTGGCTACCGCCCCTCTCGACATCCCACGGATCGTAGACCATGTACTATTGGAATTGCGTATCGGTAACTCTCGATACTTAGTAAGTGCCATTTATATACCACCCGCCACTGATTCCGAGATATATGTTGCCTTTTTTAATAAACTACAAGAAATTATTTACATACATGAATACGATCACTTCTATTTGATAGGTGATTTCAATTTGCCTCATATTGATTGGTGTATTGATGGGACACGAGCAAACATTAAAAACATAGACAATTTTACGCCACCGTATACTCACTTAGTAAACTTCATGTCCATCATAGATTGCATACAAATAAATATTTTTAAAAACAATATGAATAGAATACTTGACTTATGCCTAACTAGCGTATATAATACTGAGTCATTTTCGGCGCCAATCACTCTGGTTCCACCTGACGTTTTGCATCCTCCCTATTATATTTTAATACCTATTGATAAAAACTCATCCAAACCTACACTGAAAAGTCCATGTTTTAGATACTGTTTTAAGAACGCCGATTATGAGCAAATTAATAGCGACATTTTGGAAATTAATTGGTATAAATTGTTTCAAAATAAATCTGTTGAAGAAAGTGTTGACATCTTCTACGAATATATTTTCCATATTATACGGAAACGCGTTCCTTTTAAAAGAGCCAACAATTTTAAATTTCCTGTATGGTTTACTCCAGCACTAATACACATATTTAAGAATAAAAAGAAAGCTTGGATTAAATGGAAAGTATACAAAAACCAATCCGATTATTCTATATTTTCAATGTATCGTGATAGATTCAAGACAGAATCACAAATTTGTTACAATAAATATATCAATTCTGTAGAAAACAGTATTCCCAAAAATATTAAATACTTTTGGATTTATATAAAAAATCGTCAAAATCAATCAGATATACCAAGCAGTGTCCATTATAACGGAACAAAAGCAGATACTCCCGAAAGTATTTGTAGTCTGTTTTCTTCTTTTTTTCAATCTGTTTTCCAACCTTCTGACGTATGTGACTCCTTCTGTATGGAAGATATAGATGACATAGACAGATACACTAGTATTGACACTGTTATTAGTGATATACATCTATCGGAATCAGATGTCTTTAAGGAACTAAAGTCTCTAGATAGTACTAAAAGCGCAGGTCTTGATAATATTCCTCCTATTTTTATTAAAAC
This sequence comes from Heliconius numata, assembly GCA_016802625.1. Classification (NCBI taxonomy): domain Eukaryota; kingdom Metazoa; phylum Arthropoda; class Insecta; order Lepidoptera; family Nymphalidae; genus Heliconius; species Heliconius numata. The sequence goes on along the minus strand of JAEBDU010007490.1, from coordinate 1,619 downwards.
TTCTGCTATGTCTATATGTAAACCTTTGACCATGTTGTTTAATAAATGCCTAAAAGAGGGTATATGCCCAGCTTTATGGAAATCAGCTAGAATTACACCAATACATAAAGGAGGCTTAAAAAAAGATGTAGTTAATTATCGACCAATTTCAATCCTATCAACACTATCCAAGGTTCTAGAGAGACTGGTGCGTAATGACGTCTATCCACTGTTGCATAAAGCTATTCTTCCAGAGCAACATGGTTTCGTTCGTAAACGATCTACTATCACTAATCTGTTTATTTATACTTCTAAATTGTTTGAAAATATTGATGCTAATGCTCAAACGGATAGCATCTACACAGATTTTCTGAAGGCGTTCGATAGAGTAGATCATAGGATACTCTTAGAAAAACTGGCTTTCAACGGTATTCGTGGCAATCTTTGGAGGTGGTTTAAATCTTACGTAACAAACAGAACACAAAAGGTTGTCATTAATGGATATGAGTCAGGTACGGTTATTATAACGTCTGGGGTGCCCCAGGGATCGATCCTTGGTCCTATGTTATTTATCCTATTCATTAACGACATCCATATGTGCTTCCAGCATTGTGATTTTTTGCTATATGCAGATGACCTAAAAATTTTCCGCACAATAACTAATTTTAATGACCATCTGGATTTTCAGGAGGACCTGAATAGATTTAATAATTACTGCATTGCTAACAAACTACAGCTAAGTTTTGACAAGTGTAAAATTATTACCTTTACTAGAAAACAAGCGTCTAGTACCTATAATTATTCCATAGGTGGCCATAACCTGAGTAGAGTACAAACCATTCGTGACCTTGGCGTCACATTAGATACTAAGCTAACACTGGATGCACATGTAGATAACATATGTAGTAAAGCCTACAAGATGTATGGGTTTGTTATGCGAGCTAGTAATGACTTCGTCCGTCCAAGTACATACCTTCATCTCTATAAGACCTTGATCCGTTCACAATTGGAGCATGGTGTGTGTATTTGGGATCCGTTATATAACAAATACTCAGACTGCCTGGAGAGAGTGCAAAAGAAGTTCTTGCGTTGCATGCACTATAAATCATGTCATAATTATAAACCATACTATCAATTACTGCAGAAATATAATCTTTTAGAGTTAAAGTCTAGGAGAATACAAATGCAAGCTATGTTTTTATACGACATTTGCCATAACAGATACGATTGCTCTGATATTGTGAATAGTATAAGCTATGGAGTGCCTACTAGATCACATAGGCGGGCCTGTCGTTCCACCCATCATCTTTTTGCCACACGAACGACTCGTACTAATGCAGGCCTACGTGCACCTATTCAGCACACATTAAATTCCTACAACAGCAACTTTAGCCATATCGACATTTTTGCAAATACTGTAAGCGTTTACAAAAGATTGCTATTTGAGGAACTGTATGATGACACTTAATAAATTGTAAATTTTTGTAATTATAATGTACAAGCGACTCTCAACTTTTAAAACTTATTTATTATATCTAGGGTAAACGATGTTGATTTCACAATTATTATATGTATAAATTATATTATATATAAATTATGTTATTGTGATATTGTTAGTTTACCTCAATAAATCAAAAAAA
>JAEBDU010007489.1:0-18028 GCA_016802625.1 Heliconius numata | reverse complement strand
ATTAAAGTGAACTTTCTTTCAAAACCCGGTTAGACTGTTGAATGCACGCAGCAGTGGGCTAAAGGTAGGTTCCTATATATCTATGTACATATACATAGGCTATTCACGTCCTCCACGTTCCACTACTAAATAGTACTATGTAGTGGCTGATACGGCTGACATTTAGTGAATTTAATTTTAGCTTTAAATGGTTAATGTCAGTGCGGAAAATGGAACGGCTAGTTAATTGACATTTATATGTTATATATATATTAATTGAACTGTTTATTTCTTAGGAAATGTTTGGATTAGGAAGTCTAGATAGCTTTTAGCAACAGCATTTGCATTAGCAAAACGAGGCAGAAAGTTAGGAACCGGAATGTTACCAAGTTCCCTCTGCCTAACCTACTATTTGCAGGATACAGTGTAAAAATAAAAAAAAACTATAGATATATCAATATATCATCTAAATTTTAGAAAAAGATTAATTATAAATAAAGCTAATAAGCTAGATTGGTCTTGTGTAATTTTAGGTTATAATAATACAACAGTTCTCCAAATATTAAAAAAAACTACGCATTCCAGAATACATGGTTTTGCTTAGAAAGGCGACACAAAATGGCGCTAGCTATTATGTTATGGAACAATGAACTCCTTTACACGAGGGCCCTGGCCGGTTGGATGGCTCTTCACCCATCCAAGAGGTTTCCATGAAAAAATGTCCACTGAAAATGCTTAGAAGAAATTTCTGACTTAATTCATGGCGGTCTACTACTTGTGGCAGTTATATATTACCTTTTTTTGCTAAATTTACTATTTCTTAATATCTAGTATAAATGCGAATGTTATTTATGCATACAATTGTGCAATTTTAAAAAATAAGATTTGCCAAATTGAAAAATATTGGGTCTTCAGGAATTCAACTAGTAACCAATATGAAAGGCTTATACGTTATATACTGATTATTGCAAAAAATTGCTTGAAAATTTTATTTCAAAATAGTTAAATAAGGCAAATAATACATTAATATTATACGCATTAACTTTTTACACTTTCCATATTCATGTCCGTTTAATTTGAATTACGTTTCAATATTTTATTACAATAACAATATTTTCATTTTGACTTTTAACTCTCATCTGAAATTTAAATTTATTTTTGAAACATTACCAATATACAGTACAAACAAATAATTCAAAATAAGTGTTGGCATTCTGAACAAAAGTTGCAAAGAAAGTGAGCACTCTTCCTTTCTTTATATTTCCCAAAGTACTACAAATGTGTAAAAATGGACAGTATAATAAATTACACGAAGATTTCTCAATCAATAGACCTCTCGAAGCAGAAAATCTTCGACTACCACAAATCCAACAATCAGAATAACGCAACTCGAGCTAGTATACAATTCAAATCTCCAATTACTATAATTGAACGTTGCGTTTCCTCGTCGTTCCCCTCGTTTAATAAAATAAATCTTCACCAATTTTTCACCGTATTAAAAGAGAATCTTTAGATTACTTCCCCTCGAAATCGTAAGCGATTATTTAACAGAATAACATAATGATTAAATAACATGGTGATTTTTTATTGAAAACGGATTCGCTTATATTATTTCTAGTACTAATTACTCTACTGGAGATTCTGTTGATGATTTTACTGTTTTTTTTACTAACATTAAAATTATAATACGTATGTTAAAAGCATTTTTTTTTCATTTCATTTAAAAATTAAATAATCTTGACTCCACCGATAAGACAACTAGACACTAACTTATCATTAGCTCCATCTGACCTATAAAACGAGGGAAATACATGAAAAATATTATTTTTTCACCACTTCGAAGAATCCCACTAAAATATTATTATGAAATATTGATAAAAAAACATCGTAAAAATGCTTGTTTATCGGAAAAAGATTAGAGTTTTATTTCACTTTGTCGTTTGTAATGCAAAAGCACATTTTACGTTTCTTTGTTATAAAATACTTGCTATCACAAAAGATAAACCGACCGGCTTGAGATCAAATTTACAGCGTCGCAAACTCCTTAGGCGCTCCGTCCACCGTTTGTTACGGTTACTGCGTGTATTTCATAATAATATATTTTGTTGTCGAAATATAGCGATTCCACTGAAACCAGGAAAGAGTATTGTAGTTGATATTCTTTTACGTAATTCACTTGTCTATAATTTCGATGTGTTCTTTGGCTTTTCAGTGGAATATAGCTGGAATAAATATTTTAAAATTTTTTGACGCTCTGATGCTGATGTTGATATTCGCTGAAAAATATAAATTTGTACCAACCAGGGATTTCTTTCTTAGTTTAATTTCATTTTAGACATAAATATATGTGATAAAATGCTGCATTTGTCCTAACAAGACATTACAATAATCATACACCTACAATCTGACACCACTCAACTAAGCTATAACGCATCATATTATCTCTTTAAAGTGGCAAACAATCTTAACAGTAACCGGGTAAAAGCAACAATAATTGCTTTATTCGTATTAACGGATAAAAGATATCGAACGTTTTATTTATATAGCTTAATGTTTCCTTTTGATATGGGAATTTGTTTGAGGGCGCATTCAAATGAATTAAATGGAACTGACAGGTGCTTAGATTATACAAAAAAAAGAAAATATAATTGATCATCGATTAAGGAAAAAAAACTGAAACCTATATCTTAGTAATATAATAAGTATGACGCGCTTTCATGCTATAATATTCCGCACCAAGCAGACAGGTTAGGTAGAGGGAACCTTTTAATTTACTAAGTCTATTTTCATTTACAATGCGTCCAGAATTCGTCACTAACTAAGGAAATGTCCTAATACAAACGGAGTGTCTTAACACTAGGTTCCCTGTGCTTATCCTGCAGTATGATTTTCATTATTATGTAGATTTGTCGGTTCATAGCGAATTCAAGTTCTATGCTAATCGATAGATAGATATAATACAAATTTACTTATATTATATGGATTCCATTGTATAGCAATTACACTAGGTTGTCGCTTTTAGACTATATTAAATAAACTGATAGTACAAATTTATGGTGGCGTAGTGAGACACATTTAGGTGGTATAGCTTGTGACGTTAGGTTTAATGGACATTCTATGGTGAATTCTATAGACTATTTAGATGTGAAATATATATTAGAAGGCAGAAATATAGTGATATTTTTGTTAGCTTTAAGGAATTCCCACAAATAAACGTTTTTGGTAACGTTTTGTTAAATAGTGCAATTTGAAGCAGAATTTTGTGTAAAGAGACCAAAGAAGCTAAAGTATTTGCGTTGTGGCGTTGCTTAACGGCGCTGAGTTCCGCCACTCAACATACAATGTAAATATTGGAAATAAAACACTGAAAAACGCGTGAAACTACAAACACGGCGTACCATTAAAAAAAATCTCAAAAATATGTCAAGTATTATCATGCCCTTATTCGTTTTAAATTTCAATTTCTTCACGAATCCACAGCCACCAACAAACTATTTTTCCACCAAGTACGCATAAAAAGATCCAATTATAAAAAAATACAAGGTTTATATTCTAACAGAAGTTATTATATATTCCAATACGTTATATATATGTAGGGTATATATTATTCTAAAGAACACACTAACGTTGGGCCAACATGCAAAACCTCCAAGCGCTGGGTACCAATAAGTTACCTTTGGGAATCGTTCTTGTAATTTACTCGTAAACTTTTGAAGTAGGACTTTATTTTGCCAATGGCAATATTACTTTGGAACTTTTGACCTTATAAAAGATAATGTCACACTTTGTTCTCTCTTTGTTACATTATTTTCTTGATTCTGTTTTTAGAATAAATGAACGGCTTATTTGAGGAATTATTTTGGAGAAGAAGAATTAAATAATGGGTTTTATTTAAATTGTTAAAATAATTACTTTCTTTTCAGCTTCACGCTGTATCCTGTATGAATGTGGTTTGTTGTGTGGCTGTATCACCTGGCATGGTAAACATAAGTAACTAGGTGTTAAGACACTCCGTTTTCTATGTTTCTTGCTTAATTTTTCCTAATATTACATTGTTTATTAAGTAGCAGTACTGAATGTCGTACTGTCTCTTTCCAGAGCGTAGAAATAAAAATGATTTATTTCTCTGAGTGGTAATCGAACCAGCTACCGTTGCGTACCAGTTTAATTGGAAGTCCTTATTGTCCCCTATAACTCGTCTTCTACTACTAAGGGTATATACACAAGTTATTGTTATCGAGAATAAAAGGGTAGGTATCGCAAAGAATATCCCCTTTCAAAGGCTTAAGAATATATTTTCATATTGTATACTTAAGAACGTTCAAGAAACAGATTTTATTTTTTATCGCATAAAATAACCTTGTTTTCCATTTTCAGGCTATTTTAGTGACATTTTTTCTTATTATAACCAGGAAAGTAATATTTTAAATACAATTTACCTAACTGGGATTAAACCCACAGCCATCGTATCTAAGTGTATAGTCATAAAACTCAGAAAACACATGTTATCATATTTATAAAGGATATTTTATAGAAAATTCAATTTTAAATGGTAAACATGAACTTCCAGGTTATAAACCTTCTAACATACTATAAACTAATATAAATGTTTTATCTAAAATAAAATACACCAATTTAATCTTTATTTTTATAATAATATGATTCAAAATCCTATAAAATGATAATATTTTAGTGTAAACCTAAGTGAAAGGCTGTACGTACACGCCGTTTTTAATTTCACAAAACAAACATTAATTTCCTTCGAAGAAGAGTAAGCTTGTACCGATACACTTTTTTTTTATTCATTTTCATCTTACCCACTGATAATTTTCCTTTCATTTTTATGGAATAAATTGAGAGACTTAGTGTTGCGACACTGTTTTTTATTTTATACATAATGACTATACCTACACATTATATTGTAGAGTGAAAACACTTTACATTCATTTACCTTTTTTTATGAACCAAATAAAACAAACATAATATAATGAAAACTGCATTTAAATCGGTTATGCCGTTTCTAAGATAAGCGCGTACAAACGCACAGACAAACAGACAGGAAGAAAAAAAATATTTTGGGTTATATTACATTCATAAATGGCCCTAATAACAGATTTCGACAGCGAACAGTTACAATTTTATTATATGTATACCTGCACTATTCATTGGTAGCTGCACGTAACCAGAGGAAACCTAATGTTAAGACACTCTGTCTTCCATTTTCGAATTTGAACTGACATATCTGTGATAACTCTGACTTGAAACTCTACCCCGTATAAAGCCTGTCAAACTCACGATGAGCGAAGAACGGAAGTGTCTCAACTCCTTATCTCCCTCTCTCTCTCTCTATCCCTTAATAAAAAAAAACAACAGAAATAAAAAAATGAACTATGAAATTAATAACCTTCTCAAATAAACAAAGCTCATCAATTATAGATTTTCAAATGATGTCTACGGCCGTTAAAACGATGATAATTGGCAGAGTGACTTTCCTTGTAGCCGCCAGTAATTGTGCCTGATGGATCTCGTCGCGTGTTCGCCTTCTATATTTTGTATCTAAATATCTTTATTATGTAAGCGTTATTGATGTTTATGAAAAACAAAAAAAGTATATTTTTTATAAAAAGTATATTCACGCATTTTCCCGCATTTAAATAGCAGATTCAAACTTTTTCCCGCATTCAAATAGTCAATCCACAACTATCGTGATTTACAGTCATACTTTGCCTCAGTACTCAATATTCCATCCATCAGCCTTTTAAAGTCCTCTGCTGGAAATAGGCCTCCCCCAATGCTCGCCACTCCGTCCGGTCCTGTGCCCTTTGAATCCAACGGATTCCCGCTGTCTTCTTGAGGTATTCGGGCCACCTGGTTGGAGCGCGGCCTGTACTCCTTTTGCCGAGACGTGGTTGCCATTCGAGGACCTTTCTTCTCCATCGGTTGTCAATATTAGTAATAGTAATAATTCATAAATAATCTATACTATTTCAAAATTGAATAGGTCTAGAAAAGCTCTTTTTTCTCCTCCAATTATTACAAGAACAAAATTTCCTTCTTTTCTACTTTCCTTTAACACTTTCCGATTTGAGATAACGTAAAAATTTGCGAGTATAAAAACTTAATTTAAGAGTTGCTTCAAGTAAAATACAATTTCCCAAGTTACTTTTCTCTTTCTTTAGACAACTACAGCTGCAAGTAAGGAATAGTTTATATTTAAATTTGATATTTTTTATAACTTTTTTTGAACTGTTACATACAATCTCAAAATCGTATATTCGTCCACTAAATTGAGTTATCCAATATTTCAAAAAAAAGATAAAAAATCAAGGCGTGGCGTCGAGTCAACACGCAATGCCTTGAAAAATTCTGCGGAAAGTGGGGAATGGAGTGTCTTAACACTAGTTTCCCTCTGTCTACCCCAATGTATGCAGCGTGAACCTGAATTTAATATTTTTTTTACATATTGAGAACGTAGTGTCTTAATACTAAGATGCAAAGCTTAAAAATTACAGAAAGTTGTACATATACTAACTATCTACACTTTTCTCTCTGTTAAATATAACGCGGCGTACAGTTCCGCGGCACGCAATGTATTGCAAAGTTCATAATTCAATACTTTTACAAAATCAAGTTATCAAAGCTTATGAAATCATCATCAACAATCATTTTAGATATAAAAGTAGATAAATATGCATCTATTGCATCTTTCTTCTCTTCTCTTTAGAGCTTCCGTAAAGCCCTCTTCATTGTATAGATTTTCTCACTTTCGACCCAATTATATAAGCGGCTTTCATTCTGTTGTTGGCAGCACTATTTAATTAACTTAAATATTAACGTGAAACTTAACGTAGTTAAATAATAATTTTAACTGACTATTAGACAACTTATGACCGAGGAGAGTACGCTATTTAGTATTATTTGAGTTCACCATATGGGAGACGTCTAGTCTGATCACAAACACGAGGGATTTGAGTTCGATCCCCAATCGGGGAAATGTTTATGTATAGAACAATTTCGTTTTCAAGTCTATTAAAAAAAATCTGTATTCTATATATATAAAATCGAAAGGTCACTCACTCATCACGAAATCTCAGAAACTACAAGTGCTAGGAATCTCAAATTTTGCATAGGAGCTATTTATAGGACATAGGTGCTCGCTAAGACTTGGCAATATTCGACTTCTAAGGGGTTGTTTTTGGGGTTGAAAGTTTGTATGAAACTTCGTTACTACAAATGCTAAGAGTCTCAAATTTTGCATGGACGTCAATTATAGGACGTAGGTACTCATGGAGACATAAATTAATAATAACGTAGTTCACGCAGGCGAAGCCGCGGGCGGGCCGCTAGTATAAAATAAACATCTATATGATAGCTGTACATTAGCGTGGGTCGATTTTGGACGTTTTTTTCAAATCATATTGGATTTTAAGTGGAGGGCTTTTCAAAATATTAAAAAAATCTAAAATATTTTCATAATAACCCAGGTATTAGGTATACCTGGCAGCCAGGCCAATTTTCAACAGATTAAAGGCACAAAACGGCCAGCTATCCAGATCTCGATACATTATCGTATATGATAATACCCTGACGCCAGCGCCGCAATTCAATTATTTTTTACGATCAGGTGAAACAATATTGCCGTCAGATAAACGTTGTCCAGCATGACGATGAGATGTACGGTGTTTGGGGTTAATTTGATCAAGCCATTTTGATGCTTATCCGCCTGGAATAAGGTATATTTGCGTGTGTGGATATTAAATGATAGAAGCTAGTTATGTAATGCTGGAAATTCCTATATAGTGTTTACGTGTATATACTCGTATATATAATTGAATATATTTTTTTTTAATTTCAGTCGTATTGTACGGGTTTTCTACTATATACAGTTGTTTTAACCAAAAAAAACTAATAGGGTGTTCTCTATTCAATGCGCATATTTTTTATGTTTAATGCATAGTTTTTTACTGAGTACTTAAGTTTTAACAAAACCAAAAAAGTCCAACCAAAAAATACAGAATCATCAAGATTTTTTTTTCTTGTAATGTTGATGGTGATATTACAAGGAAAAACAAATCTAAGAAACATCGTAATTTTAATCATTTTGCTCTGTTGTCGAGGAAAACGTGGTGTTGAGTTCCGCAACACGCAAGGTCTCCAGAATTCGGCAGAAAGTGAGGAACGGAGAGTCTTAACACTGGGTTCCCTCTGCGTACACTGCTCTGTGCGGGATACAGCGTGAAGCTGATTTCATTTTTAGTTATATTAATTATTCTACTAGAGTAGCAGAATAATTTCCTGTAACTAAATTGTATTGACTTAGATTTTCCAGCAAAAGAGAATATAAAGTAACCGCTATTCATTGTACAATCTAACATAAATTTAAGCTAAACTATGAAGAATTGAATTTACTCTTATTTTTTTATCTCATATTTTTTACAGTAAACGTGATAGTTGTGGGTTCAATTCCCATTATCAGTAGAGAATTATTTTTATTTTCAGGCTAGAGCAACAAAACTAAGTGCGGCGTTATGTTACGCTACTCCACACGGAATGTCTCGGAAATTGAAGGGTGGGGAACGTAATTTATTACCACTAAGCTTCTTGCAGAATACACTGTAAAATGTCTATAAAATATTCATAACTATTATTAGTCTAGCTAAAACTTTATCGAACCCACCCCTACCAATTTATAACTAACTCCGCTATAATTGTACGACAATACAAATAAAAATTCCTTATAATAATATTTTTATTAAGCATTTTCAATTAAGAATATGAACAACTCAGTTATATTAAATTCTAGACACGTACTCTCGAACGAATTCTACTTAGAACAGTTGACTATAAAAACCCTCTCAATAGGCTCGAGGCTCAGATGCGTTTACTGTGTAATGCAATTAATATTTGTACCGACGCTTTTGTTTGGACAGGCTATTGGACTATTGGTTGATAGTGTTTGTATTTATTTTTAGTGAATGTATATATGTTTTTTAGCTTCACGCTAAATTAGAGCTAAAACACTCTGTTGGAGTGTCTTAACACTGAGACACTTTGCTGTGTGCAGAATACAACGTGAAATTAATATTTATCTATTTTTTAAAATGAAACATGATAAAAAACATACGTGGGTCTGAGACCAGGGCGGGGGTGGGTTCGATAGCTAAAAAAATCTAATCCAAATTCAAATACCAGTAATATCTAAAAAATTTCTTTAATATCTACCAGGTTCCCACACCATAGCTTTAACTGAACCGAAGGTCGTATATTGTCACCCAAAGCAAACTTCCCTAGAAAACGTACCTACCAAAACCCTCTCAATAGAAAGGCTCAGATGCGTTTCCGGGTAGAGGCCCGACGTAATGCAATTAATATTTGTACGGACGCTTTTGTTTGGACAGACTGTTGGCTGATTGCGTTATTCAATAAGAGACATATTTTGGTTCTGTATAATATGAATTATTGTATAAGAGAAATTCCGTATAGCCTAGTGCCATAAAATTTATATTCTTTTATATTTTTAAAGAGTTATTCCACGCTTAGCAAACAAAAATATTTTTAGACAACATAAAAATTTCCGCTATGTTAAATTTGTTATATGTTATCTGAAAAGTGTTTTATTATGTCTATTTGTGCTGAGTTAAGTTACGCCACATAATACGTAATATAAAAACGGTGAAAGTGTCTTAAAAGGAGGTTTTATTTGTGCCATGGAAAAGCCAAAAATAAAAAATAAGAACTCAACTTAAAGATTCGGCTTAAAATATTCGACTACGACATACAATATCACTTTTAAAATTAAAAAAATATATCTGGTTATAACTTTGAATTGATATTAACATATTTATATGACACACGAGGCCACAAGTTCGAAACGATACGTTCAAAATAAGTTTTTAAAAGTTTGTGAGGATGGAGGTTTGCTCCACTTTCACGCAAAAACTACTGAACAAATTTAGATACAACTATATGGTAATATAGCTAATATATCAGAATAACACATAGGCTCTATGTAAACATTTTGTGTAATTTGACTATACTTTAATAATAAGTTAAGGGTTGACATTTATAACACTCAATTTTCATTAATTTTAATATTTTATGAAGCTACACTACAACGGGAAATTTGTTATATTTTGCCTTACTTTTATATTTGTAAATATAGATATTTAAAAATGTTTATAATACTACTTGAGTTCTGGCATTCAACACGGAATGCCTCCAGAATTTGAGAAAAGGGAAGAATGGAGGTGTCTTAATGAGACTGAACTATAAAACATATAAGTATATTAGTTAAAAAGAGGTATTAATGCAATTTTATCAAGATTTTATCATATCATGATTCGATTTTAGCAAACGTTTACATATTTACATCAGCTGAATGTAAACGTGATGGTTGTGGCTTCTACTGCCACTCCTTGAAAATAGTCCAGATTCAGAACCACCTGTCATAATACTAGGACCCGTCTACCCTTACATATAAAGCCTACAGCGTGAAGCTAAACAAAAGGACAGTTTCCTCATATACTCTCTCTAAAAGCCCAAAAATGTATAAAGTCATAAAAAACATTCCAATAACGAAATTTTTACAAATAAATGGTCTAAAAAAATGAAAACTGACAACCGTAAGCAATTCCCATCGGAACTATCTATTGTGCGCCAGTCAAAATAATAATAGTTTGGTTCTTTCCTACATTCTAGTATCTAGTGTGAACGGTGTAATCAATGTTGTTTGCGTTTATTAGAGCGAATAACTCCACTGTTCTACTGACGAGTGGAGGGTGATCGGGGAAATTGAGAATTTTTCAGAATTTACATTGTAAAAAAGAATATCGTGGCTGAAAATACCTGACCTGAACTTTTGTTGCCCAAATTTTTTATTTGCAGCTATATTGGGAACTGGTCATAGTTTTGGTAAAATATATTGTCTTCTATTTTTTGCTAGATGGTTAAAGAAAATAACGTGTTAAGGCTCTTTCTTTTTCTACATATTTCCTTTTTATTGACTTTATTTTTCTCAGCATCACGATTTCTTATACGTACATATAAAGTAGCAGTGTCGATAGAAAGAACTTAGTGCAAATACATGTCATTCTTCGTTCTGGTAGAACACTGCATTTGGTCTAGCAGACAGAAAAATAATAATAATTCATTCCCCCAAAATGGATTGACATTACAACTATCGCATTCATAATCAAACGCTGCCCCACTGCGCCATCAAGACATCAATGACGACGTAACAGTAAAAATATCACACATCAGAGCGTACAGCTCTACAATGGAAAAAAATCGATTTCCATTCAAACCAATTCCAAGAACACCTATTAAATATTCAGCTTACCCAGACCTTGGCTTGCTCTATGGAAAAAACTAATTACTGAGAGACTAATTAATCCGTTACTTTGTTAGAGCCAAATCAATATCCAATCTTGGACAATAAAAACTTTGATCACGTTAAATTAACTTCATTAGTCGATTGTAAATCGCGGCGAACTACTGAACTCGCGTCGTAAATTGAATGGCTGTGTCGTAAATTTTGTCGTAAATTCGAATAGATTCGGAGTTAGACGTGCAAGAAGCTTCGATATTTTTTTAATTTAACTTTAAGATTTTCGCTCTGCTGGAGGAATGTTTGCAAAAACTTGTTCTATATAATGGAATGCTCTGCAAACTTACTTTGTAGGTCGATTTCAGGAATCAAATACTAGCGAGTTGGTAACGAAAGTGGAACTTTTGATAAGCTTTCTGTTAATTAGGGTTGACAGAACTTTAATACTTTAATATTATTTTTGGGATTTTATTTCATTTTGGTCGCAAAAAATGTCATATTAGAAAAATGTTAAATTATTTCATATCTATGTAGGTAGGTGGTAGGTACGCGCAAATGACAAACGCGGTTTTTGCAGCGGAAATCCTGATCCCGTAGGAATTCCGGGATATAAGTAGCCTTTATGTTGCTTCACAACTCTCTCTATATTTCAGTGAAAGTCCCATAAAAATAATTTATAATAGTTTTAAAATTGACAGATGCATAAAAAAAATCAGAACTATTTGTTTATATCTTGGCATCGTGCAAATAACATATATATGTACCTACTTGGAAATACACGGTTTTAGGAATCACAGACCGAATCTTCAATTTTGAAATGAAATGTTTCATTTCCTCCACTGGAAATCAAACCCCTCATACTTTGACTGGCCTCAATTACATATGGTAGTTAGCTTTCTTATAAATTATTAAGTAAATATTGGAACGCGGTTGACCTAGAAATAAAGAAACATCTGTCTGATCCATCAAATTATTAAGTACTTGTCTTTAACTTGTAACTTTTTTATTACTGTTTTGTAATATCTCCTCGTCCACTATCATTAACTTTTTTACATACAAACATACTTTCTGAGAGTTATTTATCTTTTTTACATGAATTTCGTTATGTATTTAATGATTATTATTAAAAAGGAGGCCCTCATCGGTACAATATGCAATGATGGCTATGAATGGCTGAATTCTAATAAGGAGAAATATTATTATTTTATTTTTAGCTTCACGCTGTATCCTGTACGTAGCATATTCAGAAGTATGCTAGTGTTAAGGTACTCCGTTCTCCATTTTCCTCAGCATTCTGGAGGCATTGCGTGTAGAGTTGCGAAACTCAACAAAAAAATACTAAAAATTTCATTTTCTCTAGCGGAAATCGAACCCTCAACCCGTCGCGTTTACAATCGCACGCTTGTGTGCGGAATTTTCTTGCTTTGGTAGGGCGAAGCGCAACGTTCCATTCCAAAACTTAACATACAATGCCCCAAATTAGGGCAGAAACTGCACGACTTATGATTTCCTCTCTGCAATGCAAAAAGAGCGTGAAGCTTTATTTTTAATATATACAATGAAATTTCAATTGAACCCACTACTACCTATTGCCAGACATGTTCTTACTGTGCTACGGAGGTATTTACATATCATAATATGTTGTACTATCCACAGTGCTGCAGTATTACTGTCGACAGCTCAAAGCTAACGGATGTTCCGTGTTTGAACGATTCCGGTCAATGATTTGTACAATATTTGCACACCGCACTCCAGTGTGTATGCAATTTAGATTCTGTTACGGCGTAACTGTTAAACTGAATTTTAATAATAACGACTGAATATTTCGATATATTCCGTTAAAATATATATGAAAGTTTTAATGTTTATTATTTATATTGTGACAGTTCAAGTAATAATAGTTATAACGGCAACGGCGTCGTTGCAGCGTTCAGTTACGACACTCAACACGCAATGCCTTGAGAATTCGGAAAACGAAACGGAACGGAAGCTCTGTGCGGGATACAGCGTAAAGCTATTAAAAAACCAAGATAAAGAATATGTTTATTTTCGTTACAAATACAAGCCTGTATATCCTATTTTATAGTTTTTGGGATACTTTTTGCTCTTCTGTCTGTATACGAAGACCTGATAAGAATTTTCTCAAGAATGCCTGGAGTTAGCAAAATGAAATTAAAATCAACTATCAAAGTCTACAGTCACCAGAAGCATAGAAAATTAAGCAGACCAAAAAATACAAGCATGTATGTTTTTTTTTATTATATTGTATTTGAGTTATTATATTATATGAATTTTGTAGCGTAATCAAAACCTAAAGGGCCTTTCCTGTTGACCTAAAATTATGAAGTTTGGTAAGAAGTGAGAATATACAGTAGCAATAAAAAAATAAAATTGAAAATTTATAGATATATAACAAAGAAATATTATATATAAACATATAAACATTATATAAATATACCGTTACATATATACCTTTTGTAGTTAATTTAAAACAAAATTAGAGCATACGATCGAAAACTTGAATTTTACAATTTTAATAAATGTACAATTAATAAAAATTGACAATTATAAGCGCAGAAAGTTATTCAGGTTTCATAATAAACGAAAAATTATTGTATGAATTCTATTTTTGTACAAATAGAATTAATGGAATTTAGTCTCGCCACTCAACACGATGCTTCCAGAATGGGGAACAGAGTGCCTTAACACTAGGTTTCCTCTGCCTACCCTGCTGGATACAACGTGACGCTAAAAACAAATAATAATAATAGTTTTAAAGTGTTAATTTAACAGAATAATCCTATTCCATCACCATTAGTACCGGAAGCTCTAACAAGACCAAGAGGAAATGCTGTGTTCAAGTAAATTCTGTCAATGGTATTAACGTGTTCATAATTATATATAATGAGATAATCGTATTCCTGACGTGTTTACAGTTTATCTAGTTAGTTAATATTGTGTAACACGGTATTGGTAGATTCTAATTTGGGGGTGGTTTTTTTAACTTCACATTGCTGCAGAGTAGGCAGAAGGGATCTAAGAACCTGAGTGTTAAGACACTCCTTTCCCCACTTTCCGACCAATTTTTGAGACATAGCGCTATCAGTGGCGGGACTTAACGCCAGAACCTTCAGAACAAAAGTAGGGAAACGAAAATAATTTTGACATAATCAGATCTGTAAGGATCGAACTATCTATAATATTATTTTCATATTTAGATATTATTTTTTATCAAAAGCCACTTTTCTACCCGTAAACCAAGTGTAATTTCTTATACCAACTATTCTTTATGATCCTCAATATTCGATGTACGAGAAACTTAAGACAAAATTGAAAGCATACCAATCTATCGTCTGTTTATATTCAATCTCTCCTAGGACCAGTCTGGTTAAGTCCGATAACAGAATTGGAGTTGACTTGATTGACTCAGCTTGGCTATATCAGTTACGCTGTTACTCTATGTATGTGCTTTGGCGAGCTGCTAATTATGTCTTGCGAACTGGATCTAAAAGAAATTATATTTTAATAGAAGTTTATATTTAGGCATTTTTTTGAATTAATTGATAACGTATCACCGTAAACGTGATAGGTTGTAAGTTCGATTTTCAGTCGAGGAATTGAAATTTAATAGTAATAATTTTATTTCCTTGCTCTGGTAACGATATCTAGAAATCTTTCTCTTAAAGGGTAAGGGAATTAATATCAAATATGTCAACAAGACAAAGCACGTTGTTGAATCCCGCCACTCGGTACACGTAATGTCTCTAAAATTCTGCAACACTCGTGAAATGGAGTGTCTTAACACTAAATTCCTCCACTGTGTAGCTAAAAACATATTTTGATAAATAAAATATTTATACTAAAATTTATATATAGATGTTAACATATAATTAAACATATATTCACCAACTTCTTCTATAACAACCTCCATTTTCATAATCCATTCACAAAACGAGATCTTACAAAAGAAATCGACAAGGGCCTCGACTCTTAGCGCCCTAAAGAAGGGTTAGTTCTAAAATCGTACAAGTTCCTTGCAAGGGGCATAATCACTCTCTCAAGTACCCTTACACGCAGTGGGTGGTGTAAGTGGATATTCGAATATTTGAAAATGTTTTGATTTTATTCTATTATATTTAATATCATATTGTGTGTATATTATTAAAGATAATAAGGCGACTGTAAATACGGTTATAATGGGTTCGACTCCGATCAAAAGTAAAAAAAATCCGGCTCTGTCAAGAGACAAAGTACAGCGTTGAATTCCGTCATTAAACCGGTATTGTCGGCTAAAATGATTATGCTTAGACATGCCTATTCCATATATTCCGATAATGAAAATTCGGGAAATTTGGTAAATAACAGTATTTTTTTTTTGTAAATTTACAGATTAACTTACAGAATAATAATATGAGAATCTGTTTCACGCTGTATACCGCACACAGCAGGGTAGGCAGAGGGAACCTGGTGTTAGATACTCCATTCTGAAGACATTACGTATTGAGTGGTGGAACTCAACGCCGCGCTTTGCCTCGACAACAGAGCAAAAAAAATGAAAATATAAATTTATGAAAAATAAATATCTCATTGCTCGAGTGTGCTGGACTGGACATCTCGGATGTGAGAATATTATGTAATAAGTAAAAACCTTATAGAATATCTTAGCAGTACACTGTTTTTGTGAAGTCCTCTTCACATATGAAATATTTATATGTAATGGGAGTATACCTGAACAATTACGAATTGTTTCATTGTAGATTAGGTTATGACGATGTTTAAATATACTGGATTCAAATGGATATATAGGAGAAGGCAGAGGGAACCTGGGAGCCTAGTTTTAAGATATTACATTACAATAATACATATACCTATACAAATACGAGTATTTATACATAATAACATCTTTTATTTTTTTTTATGTTCCATTGAATTTCCCGTGTAAAAATGTTACTGTGGCAAGATTTAAACCCGTACCTCTTGAACCTCTTATAACATATCTCTATAATTATCTATTAGCATTCATGAGGAAAATAAAAGAGTTGATTACATATATTTTTTTTATTTTCACATCATTAAAACATATTGAAATACACATATTATCATTGAAATTAATTATCTAACTCACAAATAATTCCATAAAATATATTAACATATAATATTACACGCAGAACTGCTTCCAAATATATATTTGGAAGCAGTCGGACCTTGACTTTTTTGACTTTTCCATAAAATTATTTTTAAGAGGCCATTTCAAAAGTCAAGTTAAATTCAAGTCAGTTTCATAATAACTACAAGTAAAATAGTCAAAATTATATTTTTGTTATTACATACAAGTTTTTATTTACATACAAATTATAACTGATTCACAATTTTCAATTAACAAAATAAAATTGTGGTTTTGAAAATGTACTTCGGCAATACAATGAAAATTAAATATAATTTTGATTTAAAAAGTTATGATATTTCAAAGAAAAAAAACACCAAAAATGGCACGACATACGTAAAAATTTATATCGTTCATGTGCTTATTTTAACAAATATTAAAATTCTAAAATGAACCATTTATATGAAAAAAAATATATATTCATCGTTGAAAAACTTTATAAATGGTTATAAAATAATATGGTTAGTACTTATTAATGAAAACTTCACAGTAAAGCGTTTTGTTCCTTATTTGTATGAAATGTGAATGAATATGTTATTTACATGAGATCCCTTTGTAAAGCTTAAAATATAAAACAGAACTGAAAAGCTCTTAAAAAATGAATTAAAATTACATTAGACGTAGTTTACAAATCATCAGTCTCAATAATAATTAGTTGCACGTTAAGTTCATAAATAACTAGAAGGATAGAGGAGAGAGGGGTAAAATTTATCTTTATTTTCGTTTCTTATGTTATGTTAATTGTAAATCAAAAATTAAAAAAATATATATTTATATATATATATGAAAGTAATCTTCTTATTTATAGTTATAAAATATATAGAAATATATTATTCATATATATATTACAACAAATAAACCATAAACTTATAATCTTTATATACTTGTACAAATGGAATGTATTATTGTGTATTATTTATGAACTTAACGGCTTGAAATATTCTACAGTAGTCTAACTTTTAAAATGAATTGACATTTTACAAGACGGCCTTAAGACATTTTAATTTTATCCATTAACTTACAAAGCATTTACTTTCATTGCTTTTTGTAGAAAGCCCAGAAAAAATTAAATGGAACAGTTCTACACAAAAAGGTTTTTTTTGTGTCATGTTTATCATTACATTTCGTCTTAAGACAGTCTTATTCATTTCGTGCATTATAACTACATATAATATAATAATTAACCTTAATTCTATTATCTTTGACATCTATACTTAAAGCTTTAAATTTAGGCTTCTCTGAGTATTTTAGGACTTACATAAAAATAAAGTCGAATAACGCAAATTTTCTAAGTAAATTGATAGGAAAAACAATTAGATTTACATAACTTGATCGTATGTTTGATATAAAAATAGCTTAAGTAGGGGGTAAGAGGACTAAAGTAAATTTTATTCTATGAATCGAAATACAAGCTGATATTTCTAAATAATTCTCGACTCAAAATAGATATTAAAGTTAAATAAAATTTATTCGGTTTAGAACCCAATGTTAATTTGATGCGTTTTATAAAATAACACTGTTTACACGTGAGTTCCTGATCCTGAAAAGAAATATAAAAT
>JAEBDU010007487.1:0-12053 GCA_016802625.1 Heliconius numata | reverse complement strand
CTGCTCGGCGTGCCCGGCCTGCTGGACGAACACCAGGCAGATGCGAAATTCCTACAATCAGGTGCGGAAAGCAAATACACACCGGACAAAGGTCGGAAGTGTAGCAACGCGTCATCGTCGTCTGCAGAGGAGTTCGGAGGATTGTACGGTGGAGACCATGCGGCAACGCCGCCTGCGCCACCTCTTAGTCGATCCTTGCAAGATCATTCAGGTATGTCTGGCATATTTTGTAGATATTTAAAAGCATGTAAATTAAAATCACTTTTAAATTTTATACACGAAATTTTTGAGTTTCAAATAATATTTAGATGTTCTTAACTAAATTTTGCACATTTTACAAATATTATATTTTTAAAAATTGCTTATAATACATACTGTTGACATGATTAATACAATAATTCCAAAACTTGTAAAGAAACCATTTTGTTTTTCCGGTTAGCTGCGTGGATGACATGTGAGTCGAAATTAATAGTTAACACAATTAATATCTATATTTTAAGTAGCTTAATATTCGTGTTCGTCTAAAAATAAAAAGAATCATTGTTTTAAAGTATATGTTATTGAGAAATTAATTTTGCGATGAGTTAATATATCTTGCTTATTTTTTAATAGAAGAATAATTGAAAAAATAACAATCTATCTTTGTTATATAAATTTAAATTTAAATAAGTTGTTCATTTATCTACATTTTTGTTTATTTTTATATTGAGCTCATAGTAATATCGCCTACTCTTGGAATTTAGTTTTTTCTTTATTGTGAGTATTCTTTTAACTTATATTGAAAGCACGTTCAGCACCAATTTTATTTTCCGGCCCCGTAAGCTAAATTTTATGGCTTGATGATGATTGATTGAAGATATTTTTTTATTGTTGTTTGTTATTGCCTGAAGAAAAAATGATTTTTAAATCATTAATAAGTTTAAGTTGTAGAAGGAAAATAAACGATATTGCTAATAATCTAGAAAAAGATAAAAGGTACAGACGGTGATGAGATAAACCTAAATAAATGAAAGCAATACATACGTATGCATTGTAATGCAATTGAAAAATGTATTGAGACTATATTGACATTATTTGGACGTTGATTGTGAATTCTATTCAGACTGGGGAAATCCATCATCAAAAGATGACGGAGTTGGATCCGTGGTCAAATGAAAATCATTTGTTGTACTTAGTTTTATAGGGGGGAATCCGTCATCTTTTGATGATGTACAGGCGAACTACGAGGCAAAGTAAGAGTTATGTATGCAATGGGCGTCATGACATATTCTAAGTACCTAGGGAAACTCCAAGCCGCACTGTACAGTGTAGTTCGATGAGCATCTTCAACCAAACTAAGTCTTCAGATTTATAACTTAAAGGTTTGTCTTAATTCTTAGGTTTTCAAGTTCCTATTGCCTACCCTACCAATATGAAGTCGGGAAGCACGATATCAACAATCCCTAGTTTAGCAATTCCTAATTTCTCTCTTGACTTCTCTCTTGTCAATTATTATTACAATAACTATTTTTATTTTGATTTTATTATATATTCCATTCTTTCATCTGAAAATCTATAATTGATTTGTATAGACTTTCAAATATATCTTTTTAATTTCACGCTGTAAACCTCATATAGCAGGATAGTGTTAAAACATTTCGTCGTCCACTTTTGCCGAATTCTTGAGGCATTGAGTGTTAAGTCGTGGAACTCAACGCAAACTTACAACCGTCACTATTACCGTCACACCTGTGACACTGCACTAAGACGGTCTTTATAACATGTTTCTTCTTCTAAACAGTGCTGCAATGGAGAGCGTTAACTTTAAAGGAAATTAAGATTATAAAATATAAATTGTTAGCTTATTATTAAAATCGGAAACAAAATAATTATGTAAATCAATTAATTAACATAATTTAAAACAGAGAAATTAATAAGTTAATTTAAAAAAACTTGTTTGTTCATATTATCTTTTAAAGCGTGTTAATTAAGTGGGTCGCTTAAACGAAAACATTAAGACATTAAGTAAGAACCAAATGACATCTTGTCAGTGTGAAAAATTATCAAAATAAAAATTATTTGATATCTTCTTGCGACCGAAAACCACAGCAAGATGCAAGATTAAAACCGTAAAAAAACCGGACAAGCGCGACTCTGGCGCGCCCGCCGTGGGTTCTGTACAAAAATTGGAGGTGTCAATTTTTTTTTAATTTGAACTTAGCTTAGCTAAAGACCCTTCATGTGATACCTCACTTGAACTAGCGGCTTAAATATTCAATTTTGCCTTTTAAATTATTAATTATTTTTTAGGCTTTAACGTCAAATGTTTAGTTTTTAGATTTTTTCCTGAACTAGTACTAAATGTAGTGTAGATGTTGGCTGCCAAATTACATAATTCTAGGTCAACCGGAAGTACTCTATTATATTTGATTCCCTTTATAGTGTCCATATACGCGTTTTTTGCGATATAAATGACCTTATCTCTTTTTAAGTAAGTATAGAAATACGATTTTTTCGGAAAATCAAGGGACCGTAGACCTGATCATATGGTTTGAATTTCAATTCGATATCTCCAAACGTTCTTGAGATAAACCTTGACAAACAGACAGGAAGGATGGGCACAAAGTGATCTTATAAGAGTTCCTTTTTTCCATAATAGGTAGGGAACCCTAAAAGGAAAGTATATTGCAATGTTTCTGAAAATGGATGGAATATACAGTTTAGTTTAATTCTTTATTTTAGCGTTTCGAGTGTATTGTGCTGGTATCGTCGTTATATTAAAAGATAAATTACAAATATTTAGGCGTTTTTCCATAGGCAATAGCGCTAGATACAATAAGTATGTATATTTTTTAAATATTACGAACAAATCCCATGGGAGTATATTTTTTCCTTCAGGATACCAAGCAATGCCCTTCACTTTGATTACATTTAATGATAAACGTCAAAAGTAATGAATAACTCTTTCATTGCTCAATGTATCCCGTGAAATAAACCCCAAATTAAATTTTTCAATAATCAAAATTTTATATCTTACAACTAGTTTTTTATATACTGTATGTGTGATGTAGGTATATAAATTAAATATACCACACGACTGTAGAACGAGTTGCAGCAGTTTTTGTGCATAGATACTATAGGAGTGCCTTCGAAAAGCTCGTTTAGAACGATTTTAAAGGCTGGCAACGTACTTGCAGGTCCTCTGATGTTCGCCTGGAGACCTGTGCGCTTTGTCTTTTCCATAAAGAATTGCGCTACGATAGTTTAGAAAATATAGTTCTTTATTTTTTAATGGCTCAATGAAGTTCTTATTTTAAAAATAGTGGATTTTTAATCTTTATTCCCTCCCCTTAGGAGCGAAATAGCAATATTTGAGAGATCGTGAATTTTAAACCGGTAGTTCAAAATAAAAGTTGATATACATATTACCAAGCAATAGCTTCCAGATTTTCTTTTCAAACTGTTAATCATTATTGCACCTCCTCAGTAAAATTTTCACATTTTCGCAATCTGATGCTTATTATTTTTTTACCAGCAACAGACTTCCATAAAAAAAGCTTTCATTCATTTTTTCAACCCTGTATGATTACTCATACTTATTATTATACTACATTTTAATTTCCTAAAATCTATCTTAAGTTATTTTTTACTTAATAAAAATACCATACGGACCAATATTCTTGGAACTAACTTCGATAATTAAAGCTCAGCGACGATGAATTAGAAGGTGAATCAACACGTGGTGTTAAAAAAAATATATTTTTTATGTTATTAAAAATCGTTAAGTTTTTATGTTATTAAAACTGCTAGACAGTTAAATAATTACTAAGGTAATATCAACAGGATAAATAATATTATCCCAATATACTCTTCTTCCTCCTGGCATTAATCCCGGCGTATATTGCCAGGGTCTGCCTTCCTACTTAACCTACTCCACTTTGCACAATCTGTAACGTTTCGTGCAGTAAGTTCATTGGCTCTCACATCCTGCATCACGACCAAGCAACCAACCAGCGCTTCCTTGGGCGTCCGGGAGATTTAACTCCAGGAACACACATAGCCAGACATGGCAATCATCCCAATATACTAACAAACCTATTTCTGACGCCATCTTAATTGCAACATAATCAGCATTATAGCACTATTAGCTGACAAAGCAAGACAAGCCAGTATGTGGGATTTCGACCACGTATTGCGACTCTATCCAGAATATATACGTATTACAATTTCAATTAGAGTAATATTGCAAACAATCGGCCCGAGGCTGACGTCATGAATACAAAATGTCGCTAACGACCGCCCCCGCCTCGAAGCCTGAATTTTCAAGCGGGTATATATGTAGCGGGTTGGTTATACTCGTATGCGTGTTCTACCCGGGTTTATAGCGTGGATAAAGTGATATTCGCTAAATACTGGAACCGCCTTTTTAATGGTTTTAGATCTTTTTTTTTTATGTATACTTTTTTCATATATATTATGTATATATTGGGGGTTTTTATATTGAAATACTATTGCGTTTTAATATAAAAATGTCCAAGTATATTATAACGCTTATGTTTATGTTAAAAGGAAATAATATGAATTCAAAGATGATGAAACTAAAAGACTAGAACAAAAGGTTATATTTTTATTTTAATTTCAAGATTACTATTTTTTTAACTTATAACCATAGAAAAATATATAACCTCCTCCAGACCTGGCCTCCTACAGATGTAGAAAATAATTTTAAAACAGCACAATTATATTAGGTAGTAAGAATAGCAGAGTGGAAGAGCAAAAATTCTGTCGCTAGATTTCAAAATATTGCAGTCGTAGATAATTACGCCCAATACAAGTTAATATACCGTTTTGATGTTTATTTCACTTTCTTTCACGCTAAAAGCTAAAAATCAATACAAAGCTAAAATAAACAAAGTCATATTATTTTTTAATTCTGATACAAAGCTAAACTAAAGAAATGGATATCATTTTTTTAAACTATTATTATTCCAAAAAATTTTGCAAAAATAATAAATAGTGTCGTACCACTTCAGTGTTATAGCAATTAATATATTTAGCACGTTCCCTACAACATATAGAGGCTGAGTACATATAATAGGTAAACTCTTATATATCTCTACCGGCAGCGCGTCACGTACTGGAGCTAACAATGGCCGCACGGAACGTGAACGCAATGTCTTACGATCCGCACAGGCTTTAACTATCATTTTAATATAATAAATACTGAACTGAAATATAGTTACGAAACGAGGTTTATTTAAAACTGATATTTTTATTTTATTTATATGTATGTATAGTTTAATCTTTTTAGTAATAATTCGATACGACGATTGTTTTCAATTTTAATTTCCACAATTTTTATATAATTTTTATTAACGTTTCTTTTAGTATATCCAAAATAATAATAAAAATTGGATTCGATCTAGATAGATTTTTTTTGACCGACCAGTGAAGACCACCACCTATCTACCTATTACCAACATATCAGTCTATCCATATGAGATAGATCTAGAGATAGATATAGAAAAACTCACAAAAACAGAGAAAAGTACAGAAAGATAAATCTTAAAATTAATACAGAGCATGCAAAGCCGGTCGCTTTGCTAATAGCAATAGCATCTCTTACAGACAACCCTTAAGGAGAGGAATTTAGTTTTAGAAGATATCTGTTAATACAAATTGAGAACATTTAAAAGATGAAAAATTAAATGAATTACCTTGTTTTGTCACCTATCATACAAATAACTAAGATACTATGAAACTATGATATATGTATTTATTTAGCTAAATCAAATGTTGGTAACTGCCAACTACTCTTTATATATATTTTTTCAAATTCACGCTGCATCCCTCATATTACAGGGTAGGCAGAGGAAACCTAGTGTCAAGATATTCCGTTTCCCACTTTCCGCTGAATTTTCGAGGCATTATGTGTAGAGCGGCGTAACTCAACGCCACGCTTTTACCTTGGTACCAGAGCGAAGAAATGGAAATTAAATGAATAACTCATTTCCCCGAGTGGGAATCGAACCCACTAGCTCGTGACCCTGCCACGACGGCTTCTCTTTATATAAGGATGCTTTTAAAACAAAGTCACGTTTCGAGCTTTCTCAATGCTTAACAATAGCTCGCGACGTGAGGGTGGTCTTTATCTCTTCTAAGTTCAACGCAAGCAACGAAGCGACACATTATTAGTATCTATTATAAATATATACTTCTCGAGAATAGTTACTTTGATCTCATTAATTAATTATTATGGAAAATTTTATTTAATATCTGTATTTTTGAGCCTTGAGATTTATTTTTTTACATAACTCCATATATTTTGTTTCTATATAAAATATTTTTTTATAAAGTCATTTTTTGAAATAGATTTCATAACTGGTAAATGAAATATTATCCTTTCTTCGCTCTGGTGTCAAGGCAAAAAGCGGCTCAATTCCACGGAAAATGGGGAACGGAGAGTCTTAACATTACGGTACACCCTCTATCTACCGTACTGTGTTCGGGATACAGCGTAAAGCTAAAATTAAAACAAAATATTATATTTTTAAATTTCTAACATTAATAATAGAAAAAATAAAATTATTTACATTACAAAAATAAAAAAATATATAACGGTAGCACAGTTATGTAGTATATTCATTTCTCATTTATTGTATTATTAAATTCCTACATTATAAAATACATAAGGCCGTTTTTGCCCGCTGGGAATACGTTTAATTAACGATGGTTGTTAGTTCGAGCCCTACTTGGAGTTTGAATGTCTTCTCTCTGTAAAGACAAATTGTGATGTTTTGTCAATTCGAGCTGAACACGCAGAACAGTCCTAACTGCGGGATAAAGCGTGAAACTAAAAAAAAATAGATCACTCTACCACTTCTTATTTTTAAACTAATCATAAAAACATTCGACAGCTGTACTTAGCATTGACATTTATGGGACGTTTATATGAATAGCTAACGCATATTATTTTCTATAAAGTTATATTCATTTAACCAACAAATACTAAATAGAGGTAAACGGGTAAACCTTCAATAGGGATGTCCACATGAAGTGACATCCGTTAATACAGTATTCACGCAGTACTTGTATAGTACATGTATAATCGGGGACGCGTGTCCGACGCGTGCTATACTAAAAGACCACACTAGAATTCTTACCTGTACTTTTATAATGCTTAATAGACATAATATTTGAAATATTTAAAATCTTTACATATAAAAAAAACTATTATTCATCGACATCGTGGAGAATATCTGAGAAAATGTACTTACTATTTGAAGCATTTTACAATTTAATAGACCCCAAAACAATGATTTTTATTTATTCGTATTTATCATAGTCGGGTTATTAAAATATGCGGTGTATTGAATCTTGTCGTTGATCTTCTCTTATGTCAATAGGAAATAAAATATTAGTTAATAGAGTAATTCATAAAACTAGCATAATGAAAAGAAAGAATTCTTATATTAAATGCGTTAGAAATTTTCATTTTACTAAACACAAAAAAACAGTAGGTAGGTACTTATAACAGAAGTAAATTCTAAGTGTTTTTCTATAAAATGTTACACATTAAATCCCTTTAATAACAAACCAATATGCGCATAACTCTTAAATTAAGAGGCTCTCGTGATAATAGAGTGCGCACGCGTCACCCTAAATCCTATAAGCCCATTGTGACTGCCGTGACCCCAGCTGCCACTCGAAAAAAACTTAGAAATGTCCAACGGGTTAAGGATAAAAACATTTGAAGATTTTTTTTTTAGCTTTACGCTGTATTTGGCAAATAGCACGGTCGGTAGAGGGAACCTGGGAACCTAGCGTTACGGCACTACGATCCAATAAATAAAAACACCCCAATTCCCCACTCTCCGCTAATTACAGGCGTGCGGCATTGCGTATTGAGTGGCTAGACTCAACGCCGCATTTTTCTTCTTTACCAGAGCGAGGAATTGACGATATTAAGCATTTCATTCCCCCGAATGGGAATTGAACCCACAGCCGTACCGTATCACGTCTACAGTAGCATGCTTCTGCTCCTGTGCTACGACCACGTTTAAAGATTAATAAGGGCATAAGGGCAACATATGAATAACAAAAACATACTGATTATTTTTTATTTCTTTTTCAATTTTTTTTGTAATCCCTACGTAAATAAAGTTATTAAGCTACAGCAAATAATTACTAATTTTAAACAAAAAGATTTTAATATTACAATCTAGGTAATTAATATAAACTAAAGCAATTTAAATAGAAAATAGATACATGTACAAAAGTAGCCCTACTGCATGGACTCTAGTGATCAATCAAAGATCTCAATCAGAGGGATTTGCGGCATTTGCACCGATTATAAATCTATTAAGGGTTGCGACAACATATGGACGCTGCAGGGCGAAGCGCGCTGGAGTCCCGGAGTCCCGTGGCGCCTCATAGGGTGCCAAATATGTAATATTTTTTTTTTATATTTGAGATAAAATTACTATTTGTTCGAAATCAAGATTCGAATGGAGGGAAGTACAGTTCAATATATTTTTTTATATTTTTAAAATGTTTCATAACTTAAAATATTTTCGAAAATTATCTTAACGGAATTTTGCTACGGAAACAAAATTCAAGTGCAGTAGAACATCATCTGATTGCAAAATCTCATTATGGGTCAAATATAAATAGTTAATTCCATTTCATCGCTCCGGCAATACTATACACGACGTTGAGTTCCGCTATTCAACACGCTATGTCTCGATTTTGAGCAGAGAATGGAGAACGAAGTTGAATAAAAATCCTTCATAATATACGATCTATCTTTATTATTTCAGACATAACATTTAAAGAAATGTTATGTCTGAAATAATAAAGATCATTTTTAAAGATCATTTCATTAATTTAAAGAAATTAATGAAAAATATTGGCTATACTCTGAAGTAAGTTCTCAAAAGCTGAACTGATAGTAAGTTTAAATAATCTTACTGACAGTAACCAAAACTAATAGTTTTATGGGGCCCTCATTTCTCCAACATTACACCTCTCAGGCCCCGCATCCAGTGCAGTCATCCGACACCTTTCGGCCGCCACAGATGGCGCTTTTATGTCAATCGTCATAATTAGGGGATTAGGGCCCCCTAATGACATGTTACATTGAATCTCCGTTACGCCCCCGGACAAATGTCACACTTTGCACGACAAATAAATATTGTGCGTTGACTTGTCGCGAGTCACTACCGATTGTGTCAAAGTCTTTTGTACTACGAGAGGAATCGTTAAACTCGATACAGTTTTTTTTTATAATATAACTTAAAAATATATATCATAAGTATATCAGCCGTCGTAGCGCAGCGGCACAAGGGTGTGACTATTACGCGATGGTTGTGGGTTCGATCCTCACTCGAGGAAATAAAATATTTATTTACATTTATATTTTCATTACTTCACCACTCCACTCAACAGGCAAAGCCTCCAGAATTCGGGGGAAAGTGGGCAACAGAGCTACTAAACACCAGGTCCAG
Source organism: Heliconius numata (assembly GCA_016802625.1). Taxonomy (NCBI): domain Eukaryota; kingdom Metazoa; phylum Arthropoda; class Insecta; order Lepidoptera; family Nymphalidae; genus Heliconius; species Heliconius numata. The sequence continues at coordinate 2,568 of JAEBDU010007487.1, read as the reverse complement.
GTCCAGGTTCTGTGTGCGGGATACAGCGTGAAGCTGTTTTTTTATATATATATCAGTTAAAAAATAATCACGTTATCTTAATAGCATTACGAAAAATATCAACCAAACCGAAACCGATATATACGCCGTCAAAGCGTCTAAAACATAGAAACGAGCAAAAAAACAACCTTTTAAACGTTAAAAGGCACCGTTTACCGCGGACGCAAACACTTAGCTCCATGTTAATTAATAAGTAGCTTGGACGCCGTCAAAGGGAATGCATGAATACTTGCCAAACCGACCTTCGACGGTGCTTTTAAAATGTCCCCCCCTTAATTCGAAAGCTCAGAGAAACCAGAGGTAAACTGATTATGTCGCCAATATGAGACTTTTTTACAGAAACGAGAATAAAGACTTGAATACTCGTATGTGAAAATTTAGGTATAGTAGGTTAAAGTTAATGTAGTAATAATAGAATTTCATACCGCTCAGATAAGAATAAATTTCAAAAGCTACTTTTTTAATATTTAACATGGCAATTGTCTTTCTAAAAGAGTTCGTATTTAAAAAATTATTTATGGTAGCTTCAAGTATAATAATATACGGTTAATAACTACTCATGAACGTTTGGCAGTTTATATTGACTCATTTGTTTTAATGATTATTTAATTCTTAATGTCAGTTTGGTAAGCTACAGATTAGCATTGTTTTTTTTTCATTATATTACATTTTTTAGTACGCGAAAAGAAAAATATAAAAAGGTTATTAAAATTATACCCTAGACTGATAAATTAACATTTCCTAAAATTGTAAAGATGTATAAAGATATAAATAATAAATAATTGTAATAATGTAACATTTATTTTAATATATTTCAAAATGCATTGACTGTCTAAGCTAATGGACTTAAACGAACTAAGAGTTTATGTATCTTATAGGAACTTTACTACTACTACTAATAATTAAAACATTCTTATATGATTACTAGTATGAATTTCGGAAAATCCTCTATACTCCCCAATGAACTTCCACGACAAATGCACTGTTTACAAACCTGTCTCCAGGAACCGAGGCATTGCGTGGTGAATGGCAAAACTCAACGCCAGGCTTTTTGCCAGAGCGAAGAAATGACAATATTAATAAATAATAATTAATTCCTTCGAGTGGGGCTCGAACTCACAACCGTCGGGTTCCAGTCACATCCTTGTGCTCCTGCACCACGAGGACCTCAATTACATATAAAAACCACTACGAAACACAAACGACGTTCTCAAGCACCGTGTCTCTAGAAGGACTATCAACACAATCTGTTCAATGGGACTGCACGGAGTCGGAATCATTAGCTTTAACAGTGTTAAAGCAACGCAATTACAATTACGGCGAGCTGAACTTGACCTACGACAAGGATCGATCCGCCCCGCTACCCGCTACCCGCTATGCAAATAAGAAGTCGCTTCTTTGGCCGGACCCGCGCTAAATGGGGTCGAATAAGATAGCCTTATGCAAAAATTGAACTTATACGTAGTTTTCTATAGTATTACTTCTCGATTTGATTTATGCGTGTGTTAATAATATAATGTGGGGAACGGAGGGTCTTAACACTAGGTTCGTTCTGCCTACTCTGATGTGTGCGGGATACAGCGTGAAGCTGATAAATTTATGTAATTTTCTCTAATCTCTTACTCTATTTAGTAAATACAAAATAAATTGACCACAAGTGTTTATTGCATCTAATATTTATTATACTATTCTTAGAATTATTCATTGTAAACTAGATTCTTATATAAAATATACTTATTCAATATAAAATACGGTCTCCATGTCACTTACTCTTTTAGGTACCGGCATAACTGGTTTGACTTGAAAGAAAAATTTTCTTTTAGTTATAGGCTTAAGTAAATTTGATGTCTTTGTTTTAACCACATTTTTTATTTCACCTGTATTCCCTGCAATTGTACTATTTGTAGAAACTCCAGCTGGAATGTTGACTATTACGATTGTAGGATTTTTCGCTTCAATATTAGAACTATTCATTACATTAGCAAGCGACGGCAAAAGATTAATAGAATTAGTGTTTGAATCATTCAAATGTAACTTCGACAGAACTTTATTATTATTCAATGCTATGTTTTGAGAAGCTGAATTCTTAAATTCTATCTGTTTCTCAGTTGTTGCAGCTATATTATTTTTAGATATGGCTTTTGAATTTAAGATTTTACCATTATTCATTTTATTAACATTTTCACCATCACTGTATCCATTATTATTTACTTGTCTTGGATTATTCTCCAAATTAGTTGAAGTTGGAACATCCGGACGGCCCATACGAAGTTCTTCGTCATTGAAATTAGAAGGGTTCCCGTTAGTATCACGCTCTTGCGAACCAGAGTAATCGTTTTGATTAAAACTTTCAGGTTCCCGGTTAAAATCACCTCCAGGTTCATTAATAGGGTAATTTTGCTGCTGTGGTGCGTCGTAATCGTTATTTCTGTTATAATTCATATCTCTGCTAGTACCAAGGTTGTAATCTGGATAGTCGTTGGGAGCATTTTGATTATTATTGAAATTTAAAAACGGTATATTTGGTCC
>JAEBDU010007486.1:0-10092 GCA_016802625.1 Heliconius numata | reverse complement strand
CATCTGGCAGTGTAATGATGATCTTTTCTTAACTTTCGATGGTAATGTTTCGCACGAACATGTTAAGTTCCTAGTGAATGTAGGGCACGATATGTTCCTATGAAGTCTTTTATCAATTTTTATAATTTTTTCATTCTGTGCGTTTTTGCGCTTCGCCGAAAATAGCGACTGTGTTCTCTTACAACTATTTTTCTTCATTACATTGCGAACTGAAACATGAACTTAGTTTAAAATAATAATAGGAAAAAACTGGTTGTGGGTTCCATACACACATGAAATAATTAACATAATTATTTATACTGTTTTTATGAGAAATAAAAAACTCTACGCTCTGGTAAACAAAAGCGAACATTTCGAGTTCCACCAAAACCTTAAAAAGCAATATCTCTTAAATAGTCGGTGAGAAAAAGGTGGAGTGTCTTAACTCATAACCCTACATTACCTACCCTGATTTTCTCGATATATATATAAATGATATGAAATAAAACTAGATTAAAAATTCAATAACATTTATTTATGAGGAATATAAAAGTTCAAATAACTCAAAATCTTTTTTATCCTCTCAAATTTTTCACGCTTAGAATATTTTAAGTTTTAAAGTGTTTTAAGAAATGCCTTTTGTCTTTTCCTGTATGATACTTTGCATGTCTTGTCTTGGGAGAATTATACGGTCCGTTTTGTATAGTTGGTAATTAATGTCCAGTGACTTTTATTGAAATATTTTGCTTGTGTATGAAAATTCCGTTTTAACTTATTGTATAAAATTGGATACTTTTTCTGTGATTTTCTATCTGAATTGCATTGAGGTGAAAGCCTTTGACTAGGTTCTATCATTGATGTAAATATTGACGGCAATTCTTTTATTGGTCCTGTTTCTTTTTTGATTTCAGTCTTTTTTGAATCGAACAATTTCGGATATCCAGTTTGAGGTTTTCGTAATTCTATTAAAGTTTGACAAGGAGATTCGGCAGCTAAAGAGCTGTCTTTCAATTTACGTTTCTCGTTTTCATTTTCTGTATTTGGTATGGTACAGACACATACTGCACAACATTTGGGACAAGGACACGGACATTTTCCATCCACACATGCACATGCTCCAGCAACATGGTAAGGTCCACAGAACCAGTTGCCATATGGGTAGTAGTAGTAACCAGTCATATATTGAAGGCAGCGAGGGGGAGTGTTACAAGGTGGAGGCAAACACGTGCAGCTTTTACATGGGCTGCAGCAAGGCTTGCATGGACAACAAGCAGCACAGGGTTTTGAATATTCTCGTTTGTATAGACGACTGTAAGCTGCATATGTTGGTTTTTTTGAGGTAAAACTTCTATTTAATAAAACTGTATTATTTGTATCTATACGAGGACATGATCTTCTTGGTAATAAAGCGCTGTAGGTGTCATCGCATGAATGGATGGGTAAATCGTTTGACTTACATGTATTAAATGCATGAGATGAAAGCCTTTGTCTTCTGTATCCATGTCGCACTGCCGCAAAGACTGTAAAGATGAATATGCTGTATGGATCGTTTTAAAAGGGTTCTTTAAATAACATTTAAACGTGTTCACAATCCCAATAAACATATGAACATTAATGTATATAATTTTAATAGTGATTATCTAATGTAGGCACATATAGACGAAAAAGGTTAAAATGAAAGTACAATTATATTGATTCATTTAATATAAAAATTGTAACTTGAACATTTAAAAAATGTTATGGTGTCATTTTTATGGACGTAGAAATGCGTGGTGCTTTAGAGTCTTTCGAATTCATTTTCATCGGTCCTTGAGAGATACTATCTGGGGGTATAGCGGTGGTAGCACTTGCGGCGGTCATCATTGGTTGAGCTCCACAAAGCGGGCACGCAGCATATTCACATTTCTTTGGCGGTGGGCATTTACCAGGACATGGACATGGACATGGACAGCAAGGGCCGCAGGGTCCGCAAGGTCCACACGGACCGCAGGGACCGCAGGGACCGCAAGGACCACAGGGACACGGGCAACGACATGGTCCACAAGGTCCACATGGGCCACAAGGGCCACAAGGGCCACACGGACCGCAAGGCCCACAGGGTCCGCAAGGGCCACAAGGCCCGCATGGGCAAGGGCAGCGACAGGGTCCGCAAGGGCCACAGGGTCCACACGGACCACAAGGTCCGCAAGGGCATCCGCAGCATGGTTCATTTTTTGGATCACCTTTCTTTTCTGCATAGTTTCGAAATTGCTTGAAATCACCACAGCAAAGTGTAATTTTAGCATCGTGGTTGGCGAACGCCGCACAAGCTGCAAAGAACATCCATATATAATACTCGGTGTGGACGAGCTGGTGAATGTTATTCGAAGAACGAGACTCGAGCCGAGTATTATAGATGGAAGTTCTTCACCGTCAGACACCGTTCCCGTTCTCCGAAATAACAATAGTACCAGCGGTAAGTCGAGTATGTATAAAACATTTTTTGTTTTCAATTTTCTTACGGTTTCATCATTCATGACTAGTGACCAAATCTTAGCTATATAAATTAATATCTATGTATGCAATAGTTCAAAATATAGAGGAATACCATATTTTATTCTAACGCATCAATAAATATTAAAGTCTAAATGATTAATTAATTTATTAACACTATAATAAATAATATCCAACTTACAGAAAGGTGCTGTATTTTTTTTGTAAACGGCGGCCGATAGTTTTCTTCCTTTCATACATTTTAGAAAAAGCACATTTTTTGGCGTGATGGTTTTTCTTAGTACTAATGCCATTTTTCTATTTTATTTTTTTGGATTTAATTTATTTGTAAATGTAGTTTCTATTGTTTTGTTAATTTTACTTGGAAATTTGGGCCATGACAGGGGGTCTGGTTTGAACAAAAGCTGTTGTGAAAGTAATTGCGTTTGAATTTTTTGTGTTCTTCTTTAATTTTTTCTTTTTCATGGTAGAATGTTTGATTTTGTATTAAACCTTTTTGTAATGTCGGTTCTACACTTTTGGATATTTCGTTTATAATGTTTTGTAATTTAATAAAAAAACAAATCGTCGTGGCGCAGCTGTACAAGAGTGTGACTGCAACGCGACGGTAGTGTGTTCGATCCCCACTTGAAGAAGTGACATATTTATTTACATTTATATTTCCATTTCTTAACTCTGGTGTCGAGGCAAAGCGCGGCGTTGAATGCCTCCAAAATTCGGCAGAAAGTGGGGAACGTAGTGTCTTAACACTAGGTTCCCTCTGCATACCCTGCTCTGTGCGGGATACAGCGTGAAGCTGATTTATTTGATTTTAAACAAATAAAGAAGTTCAGCGAATATTTTAGAGCAAAAAAATAAAAAAATATATTATTTTTCTCGGACATTGTTTAATAAATAATATGCGACAGTTCAAATGCGCCATATTTACTAATTGTTAACAGGCATTTGCTCTATAGAATAGGTATAATATTATTGTTTCATGCATTTGCGAATACTAAAACAGCTGTATTTGCCCATTTTCTTCAAGAATCCGATTTTTTCCTTAAAATCACTAATTGTCAAATGTCTGCCAACGAGGTGAAATGGACAGGTACTGAGTTCCTCTACCCAGTGCCGGTTTTAGCACTACCGGCGCCCTGTGCGAAGTTTTTTCGGCGCCCTCTAAATACAATTCAATAACATACAAAAAAGGGAATGGGTACAACGAAATAACCATCTATTTAAAACAAAATAATGAAAAAAACTAATAAAATTTCACTTCTTCTAGCCTTTCTGCGAACTCTATTGAAAAACCCTCCTCGGTTAGAAAATTCGGCAGCAGGTAACAGGTCAAACAGTTCTCCAGAAGACTCCCCGTAATCCGTAATCAAATACGACGATCACTTTGTTTTTTTTTAGCTCTTAGACCATTTTAAAGGGCATCAAAAGGAAAGGGGCATCAAAGTCGACGATCACTTTGTTTTTTTTTTTAGATCTTAGATCATTTTAAAGGACATCATAGTCGACGATCCCTTTGTTTTTTTTTTAGATCTTAGACAATTTTAAAGGGCATCAAGTCCGCTAAGCCGGGCAGCAAATACCCTAGCTACGCCACTACAACGAGGAGACATCTTTCGCAAAGCGCCCTAAACAGGCGTCTACGGCGCCCTTTTTATCCGGCGCCCCTGTGCGGTCGCCCAGCCTCGCCCTACCCTGACGCCGCTAGTGCCTCTACCCAATAACAGCCGTTGATCCGTCGATCGTGTTACACCTGTATTTAGGTAGGTACTTATACTACGCTACTTTTTTATGCGTCTTCACGCTTTCATCTACTAGCGGGATAGGCCCGGATTACGAAGCGGCAAACGCTAGTCGCAGTCTCTGCAGACCTCTTTCGCCTCGTCCACTATCATCCATACTGTGTACTCGAAAGTGAAACAAGGTGGCAATAATTAAAATAAAACAACCTTTACTTATACAGAATATATTTTAAAATAATATTATGCAAAAAAAATATTATTATTACACTTTAAAAAAGCATTTTAACGTAATGGTGATAGATTCAAATAATAAAACACATAATTCAAATACCACCCCCTAAGCTACAAAAAAAACAGAGAGTTCAATCATATCTCATTTTTAAAATTTTAATTTCCACCTATATTATAATACATATTATGATAAAGTCAACTCATCCTGCCTCAGTAGAGCAGCTCAATAGTTGTGGGTTCGGTTCGATGTCCACTGGTGTGAACGTTTAAATTTCAATTATTACTAGCGAGACGTGAATCCACCTTTTTTGTTCTTTCTTTCATATTCTAATCTTCTCTAAAAGCAGCTGGTGAAGGGACATCGTGCGGTGAAATGACATCCGACGGAACGGGTGGTGATGTGACATTGGAAATACCGGCTATTCCGCCACCTTCGCCGGCAATACCACCACCAGGAATACCACCACCGGGAATACCACCACCGCCGATACCGCCACCGCCAATACCACCACCTCCGATACCGCCACCGCCAATACCACCACCGGGAATACCATTACCATTACCCATTTGTGAACCCGTCAGAGCCTGGATATGGAAATAAACATAAAATATTTTAAAGTGGAGGACGGAGAGATTTCACACAAAGTTCCCTCTATCTACGCTGCTGTATATGAAAAGTGCTGTATATGAATAGCTTCACGCTGTATCCCGCTCACAGCGAAATTTCAAGTTCTTGAAGACGATTCTTTTTAACGTGGGTTTTCTTATTTATTATTGCCTACTATATATTTATAAAAATTCAAATTCAAAATATTCTTTATTCAAATAAACTTTAAAAGCACTTTTGAATCGTCGAATGTACATGACAACAAAAAGCTACCACCGGTTCGGAAGGCAGTTCTGCTGAGAAGAGCCGGCAAGAAACTCAACAGTTGCTCTTTTCAAAGTCAGTGGTATATTTTACTATTACATTAGCTGGCAGCTGTCCTGCCTGACATTCAATAGACATTAATTCCATACATGCTTATCCTCTAAATATTCTTGAACAGTGTAATAAGCTTTACTTGTTAGAAATTTTTTTACAGATATTTTAAATTTTGGAAGTGGCAAATTAAGAATACACTGTGGAATTTTATTATATACACGTATACTCAGACCCATAAAGGATTTATTAACTTTTTGGAGGCGAAAAATACTATGAGAAATAGTAGTAAGATGGTTTTGTTATCTTCACGCTCCATCGCACGAAGCAGTGTAGTTAAAGAACATGTAGTGTCAAGACACTCTGAGTGGCGAAACGTCTAGTTTCCTATCTGCCTATTCGTTATGATTAAAGATATATAAAACATAATAAATAGATCTACAGTACGGCCAATGTGGCGTAGCCTTCTTGAAGTTAAGATTTCTATATATCTACACAGTACTATGAATAACTGACATACCTGACAGCAAGAACACAATAGAAAAGTAAGGCAGGCGACACACGATGCGGTACACGCTAAGCCACCAACCGCTTGTGCTGGAGATGGGTCTAAAGAATTATAAAAAAACTTTTCAAAGAAATGAATGAATGGAAAGAAGCGTATGCTTATAGAGAGGATTTACTTAAGTTGATTATTGATTATGTTTAGCTTATCGCTGTATTCTGCCTATAGTATGGTTGGAAGATTTAAACTAGTGTTAAGACACTTCGTTTTCACTTCCGAATTTTCGAGTCATTTTCTATACATCTATACCATATCTTAAGCTCAAAATTAAAATTCATGGTACATTTAAAAGTTTAAATGTATATTTTCTAAGAATGTATATTTACTTCTGTCAGGGTTATCAGGTGGAGGATAGCCCGGATAGCCATGATGGCCATAGCCCTGGCCTGGACCATAGCCCTGGCCTTGTGGATATTGACCAGGATAGCCTTGACTTGGAGGATAGTATTGACCTTGCTGGTATGCTTGACCTGGCGAATATTGTCCAGCGTATCCATGCCCTGGATATCCTTGGGCATAACCTGGTTGGTAATTGCCCTGCAAAATATCAAGAACCAACACAGTAAATAGAAATAAAATATAGAAGATCTTTAATAAATGACGTAGCGTTTGGCGTTCCGTTCTCTCTGACTACCTCGCTAAGGCTAAAGCGTGAACCTAAGTTAAGTTTTTAATTAATGTGTGTAAGTTTTTTAAGTTTCACGCTGTACACTGCGTATAGCAAGGTAAGTTCCTCATGAGCCACCCAAATTAAGATCGTCTAAAAAAAAATTCGTCCAGAAAACGTTTCAGATAATTTTGTTGGGTTTCGTACCTCTTAAGGAAAAAAGGAACCCTTATAAGATCACTTCGTTGAGCGTCCGTCTGTATGTTTGTCTGTCTGTCTGTCAAGAGCCTTTATCTCAGGAACGCTCGGAGATATCGAGTTGAAATTCAAATAATATACTCAGATTTATGTTCTCTTAATTTCCTGAAAAAATCGTATTTCGACATTTGCTAATTATGACGAGAGACTTTTTGAGATATAATATCTCAAATAACGCGTATTTCGACACCATGGAGAGAATGAAAATTAATAGGGTACTTCCGGTTGACCTAGAATTATGAAGTTTGGCAGTTGGCACAGGTAGTACTAATTCAGGAAAAAATCTGATATACGTTTGTGGTGAAGTCCTAAAAAATAAGCCTTTAAATTAGGGCAAATTATTTAGTTACAAATAAATAAATACAGTGAAATAAGAACTTAAAAAAATCATTACAAAACCAATTATACTTATTAAATTTATAAACAACGAAACTAAGGAGACATTTTTCTCCTTTTTTATATTCGACACATGAATAATATTTCTAAAAAGATAAGACACAGTAGAAAAAAACATTAGCTTACTGGATTCATTTGTCCTTGATTCTGTCCATAAGGCGGCGGCGATACATTTGATGGCACACCAGTGCCAGGATATGGATTTTGAGGATATCCTTGCCCAGGACCTAGCCCTGGTTGTCCTCCTTGATTGGGGCTAAATAGATTTTGACCAAATGGACCACCTTGGTTTTGTCCAAATTGTGTTTGACGTTGATTTGGCTATAAAATGGTATCCATATTATTAGGCGTAGCCCAATAAGAACGTTTAACTTTGCTTAATGATATATAGCTTAGTTTTAAAGAGATGCTAGTTTAAATCGTGCTGTAGATAAATTTAGACCTATTTGTATGGAGGCCGTCGTGGCGCAGCAGTTCTGGGTTCGAAACCCACTCGAGGAAATAAAATATTTATTAACATTTTTTCATTACTTCGCTCTGATGTCGAGGCAAAGAGTGGCGTTGAATTCCGCCACTCAACAGTCAATGCCTCCAGAATTCGGCGGAAAGTGGGAAACGGAGTGTCTTAATACTTGCTTCCTTCTGCCTTCTCTGCTGTGTGCGGGATTCAGCATGAAGCTGACTAATTTGGGCCTATTATTTACAGAATAGACAAGGCAAATGAGCTACCTAGAGGTGACCTGATGGTAAATAATCACCAAACTGTACAGCCGTAGGTAGGCTGTTCCAGGCTTCAGGGAAAGTTCAATTAATAATTTCTATTATCTAAAACAAAATTGAACGTGAGATAAAGCAACTTCACGCTGGATAGTTCTCATAGAGCACCTGGGTACATAATGTTAAGTCTCTCCGTTACCCTTAATATACTTCAGTTCCCCACTTTCCACCGATTCTGAAGGAGGCATTGCGTATTGAGTGGCGGCACTCAACGCCGCGCTTTGCCTCTTTATAAAAACGAAGAAATGAAAATAGTTGAACGAAGCGAGCGCTCTACTGGAGATTTTACACTCTTTGTCACCAATAGGCTCCCAAATGGTTTGACCGATTGAGATGAAAATTTGCAAACATCACCACGTAGATGATTTTAGGCGAATAAATTTCATTTCTCGCTTCGCTCAACGTTTGAACACTAGAACCGAGATTTAGCGAGCGCGAGTCAAAATTGAGGTCCGGTTCGCGCCCCTAGTTAATATTATATTTCTTCGAGTGGGAAACAAACCTACAACCTGTCGCTTACAGTCACGCACTTGTGCTCCTGCGCCACGACTGGCCTCACTTTAGCCTAATTTGCGACATATTCAGCTGTGCTTAAACTAACCAGGTTGCCCATATTTATAATATCTTAATATAACACAGCACATCTGTAAGAATATTGACATTAGAACAGTCAAAAAGTGACTTTAACATACACAATAAAGAATTACTTGAGGTAGAATTGTCAGAAGATTTGAAATTATGACGTTGATACCTCAAAGCGTGACCCTGCAAGGGTTTCCTCCCTAAAATGCAAATTATAAAATGTTTATTAATGCATATAAATTAAATAAAAGAGAAGGTTTAAGACAATAAATAAATCATTAAGTTAATTAAATAATAAAAATCAAACAGAAAATAAAAAGCTGAGGCCATCGTGTTGTAGGGGCACAAGTGTGCAATGTAATCGCGACGATCGTGGGTTTGATTTCCACTTGAGGGAATGAAACACATAATATTATTTTCTACCAACCAGGCAAAGCGGCATTAAGCTCCGCCACTCAACACGCAATCCCTGGGGAAGAAAATGGGAAAAGAAATATCTTCTAACCTGCTATAGTGTATACAGGGTACAACGAGACAGCTTCTCGCTATACGCGCAGAATAAAGATTTTTTTTATAACTTCACGTTTGATAATTAATTTTATAAGTACATATTTTCTGTTACCAATAACCTAAATAAAAGTACGAATCTCATGACAAATGACGTTGCCGCCGGAATGATTAAAAAAAAACTGACTTTATACCGACCGTTGAACATTCAACATTAATAAAATATTATATTAAATTAATAAAGTACTGAGGCCGTCATGGCGCAGCGGCACAAGGGTGTGACTGTAACGCGACAGTTGTGTGTTCGATCCCCACTCGAGGAAGTGAAATATTTATTTACGCTTATATTTCCATTTCTTCGCTCTGGTGTCGAGCGATTTAATTTTTAATTTTAACCTAACCAACCCAACTAATTCACATTGTACAAGTAAAGTACCAGTATTCATTAAATTATTCTTTGTCATTTATTCGGCAAGCTAACACGTTGTTTCCCGCCTATAGCACGAGAGGCATATGGAATTTAGTGTTAAGTTAAGACACTCCATTGTTCATTAAGACACTCTTTTCCTCATTTTCCACAGAACGCATGATAATATAATGATGAATAATTCATTACCTCGATTAGGAAATGAACCCACAACTGTCATAGTTATAGTGATGATGGCTTTGAATGAATTTTAATACAAATTAGTTTAAAATATAGATAATATGCCTTAATACGAATATATTCGATTCCTATGTATAATATTTTAAAATTTAAATTTTATATAGCAAGAGAATCTCTAAATGTGTTTTATTGAAGTCTTTAAAATTTAAAAAAGTAAATAAACATTTAGGTACCTACATTTAGTTTTTTTTAATTTGACAAATCTAGGGAAGATTTAGGAGAAAAGACCTTGAATGTATGTTAAAAAAATCCAACAACCAGGTTCTGATGATGTAATTTCAAGGTCCCCATAATTTTCCACCCCGCCAAGAGTTCTATGCGTAATATTTAATGTATATTTTCTCTAATGCGATCAACAGAAGACTTTTT
>JAEBDU010007484.1:0-12565 GCA_016802625.1 Heliconius numata | reverse complement strand
AATTCTTTGGTAACAGTTTTTATCTTATTCCTGCAATCTTTGAAAACTACATCCGCTGCTTTTTGCATCAACTCATATGACACATAACCTCGAGTTGATTTTCAAGCATAAGTCTGCATGTTACTAAATTACAATATGTTTTAGTATGAAAAGTTACAATATCTACATCCCATTATTGGTACAAATGAATTAGCGAAAGTTTTTCTGAGGTCACAACATGCCCCAAAAAAAGAGAACATCTGGCCCCGAAAACACGTGTTGAAAAAAAATTAAATATATACAAGATTAGGAAACATAAATAATTTACAAATAGTGTTCCGAAATAGTAGATGATATATGTAAAAAAAACACTAAGATAATCGAGGCTAATCGTTAAAATTTGTGAGACAGACCAAAAATATCAAATGCGAAAATATTTACAATCGTGCACCAACTGCACCCGTGTGCTATTCCATTGGTTTTGGGTGCCACTGGATTGTTCAATATGCTGGCCATGGGTGCGCTATCACATTGCATTTCACTATATGTTTACTAAATATTCCTATCACTTTTCCCCGCGAAATTATTTCCATCGGAACAACTTACCTCAGTAACTTTTAGCCCCGCTCTCCCCTACTTATTAATAAAATAATAGTAATCGATTTTTAATCATTTATCAATATTAAGTGAATGTTAGTTTTAATTATTAAAATTAAATTTACCTGGGATACCGCTGTATTGGAGCATAATCGGTGTTGAGATTCTCATCTGAGGGCACTCGACGACGGACACATACGGATAGAAATGATGTTCTGCAAATAAATGTTACTATTAATATTTTTCTTTTTTTCTTTTTTATTTAGCGTCACGCAGAGGGAACCTAGTGTTAAGACACTCCATTCTCCAATTTCCGCCGAATTCTGGAGGCCTTGCGTGTTGATTGGCGGAACTCAACGTCGCGCTTTGACTCGATATCAGAGCGAAGAAATAGAAATATAAACGTAAATAAATATTTCACTTCCTCGAGTGGGGATCGAACCCACAACCATCGCGTTATAGTGTGTGACTATTTGTGCCATAATATGTATATTTGTTAAATACTTATTTAGCGAGATTTGAACCTGGAAAGTATATACTAGATACTTTAATAATGTTAAAAAATTTAATATAAAGCACTTCTCTATTAATTCCTGGTTAACAGCAAATATTGATACTAAGAAAGCAAATAAAATAATATGGATAAATTCCAAGTAAACAACCAGCAAGAACTAGTCTCACAAAATAAACATTATTCCAGTTACATTCGAGTAGTAGTACTATCTCTGAAATTTTCCAAATGCGCCATTGTCGCATGGGGTATTCGAGTTTAAAATTTATGCGTTGATTGGAATGGTTGTGGAGTGCGGCGTTGGATTACGCCACTCAACACGAAATCCACAAAGGAATTTACAGTGAGTTATGTGAAAATTGTTTGTTCTACGATAGTTCCTCTGCAAGCTGGTGGCAAGTAAATAGCTGAATGTATTACAGAATATACGTAAATAACTTTGTTGAACCAATGGTTGTGAGTTCTATCCATTTTAGGGAGAGTTGTAATAAAAAAGGCTTTATAAATAACTTCACGCTGTATCTCGCATATAGCAGAGTAGGTGGAGGGAACCTTATGTTAAGACACTCCGTTCTCTGTTTTCCGCTGAATTTTTTCAAAGTATTGCATGTTTCCTAACGGAACTCTACGCCGGGCTTTTGCCTTGGCACTAGAGCGAAAAAATAAAAATATTAAATTAAAGTGTGTAAATATACAAATTTCTGATACTATACTCGAAAATAAACATAAACCTTCGAACCACCAAAGTTATTTAAGTCGATCAACTAACTATAATTTAATATTTCAAACTTTCAGTATTCGTGGCTACAATATCGATTATTATTCCCAACAGATTTCATATAAGATGTACAAATGTTACAATATATACTAGAGATCTAATATTACTGAACTTTAACCTGTAATTTCATCTATTTTCAACTCTAGGTGAAATTTAGATACATTGTCCTCTTTATATTCATATAAAATGAATTATATCACTTTTCTGTTAAACTATTTCGCTTTTATATCTTTATGGGAGCGTATCAATTTGAATAATATGACGTTATGAATCGTAAAAGGTGAAGCTATAAAAAAGATAAGCTTTTTGCATGGAATCGGTATGTGGTCGTATGTTTTTCTTATAGCTATTTGTTACCTCAGTTCTTAGTTAATTTTGTATCTAAAGTAAGTAGTAAGTAAGTAAGTTTTGTATTTTTGGTATGTATTGGTGGTATATACCTATAACTAAGACTGATATATAATTTTTAATGGAATATTTTATGAAGGTGTCAATGTGCAATCTCTTTGTTCACTTTAAAACTTGACTCAAGGAAATGGTCTCTGCCTTTATACGTGTTAAAAATAATTTATCTATCTTAGAATACGGATAAAATAGAGTAATTTCACTCTACTATACGTATATTGTATTTTCGGTTCTAATATCGAGATATAATATTTACAAAATATAACAATATTTATATATTTTTACCTATATAAATCTAGAAATACGTTCCTGTATTACACTGTGTTAAATATTTTTTTCTTTCTTCTTTAACTCCACGCTTTATCTCGCACGTAGCATGTGTAAGTAGAGGTAGCCTAATGTTCAGACACTCCATTTCCCATTTCCCGCCAAATCTGAAGGTACTGTGTGTTGAGTAAAGAAACTCAACGCCGCCAGTTAAATAAATAACAAGATTTCCATTCACAATATTTAAAGTCCAAAGCAGTATTTCACACATTTTAATCAACTGTGATACTTAAGGAAGTAAAACGACTTAATAAATTTGACTATCACTCGCACCCTCGAAGTCTAATTCCATTATGGGGGACAGAATAATAAGACATACAATTTGTTACCTTAAGACCTCCCCGAGACCGCTCATTGAGAAAATATACTTAGAGGTCAGATATACTATGTTTTACGGGTTTCCTTTTTTCTTATTTAATTAAAGAAACGATATGTTTTGCTAGATGTTTGGTTTTATATCTAATTTTCTTTTACAAATGAGTATAATATTGAAGATATTTAATTTTTTTTGTGAAGGACTGGGAGGTGTATAAATATCTAGAAAAGTTATCTAGTCATTTCTTCATACCATACATTTTTTTACACACGCACCTTCCGTTCATCTACTTCTATTTTATCTTCTAGGGAAATTAAAAATAAAAATTTAATTAAGTCATTATTTTTTAAATTGTTAATTACATCCCCTAAGTGAGAATTGAACTGGTAACAATCGCGTGTATTGCCAACAATTCCGGCAAAATATTCTTAAATTTTTATTTCATATTTTGTCGTGTAAATATCTTGTCGTCTAAAACAGTGTCAAATTTTATAACTAACGGTGGTAATTTTATCAATATTAAAATAACGTTATACGTCGAGAAAATTTAATTAAGTTTAATATTAATAGCACTATGATATTACGCAGGTAATATTTAGACTGTAATGTCTATTATTCTCTAAAATGTGAAGTGGGTTCAAATCTCGCTGTACAGAAAGTTGAAAAGTTAAAAAAGAGAAAAGAAATCATATTATTTTATTTAGCATTTAGTAGATGAGTAGTTTAACGAAATCTCTTAGTATTGTCATTAGAAGAATACTTAACATATTTTCATTTATTTAACATTGAATCAGCTTCACTCTGTATCCCGCACACAGCAGGGTAGCCAAAGGGAACCTAATGTTAAGACATTCCGTTCCACACTTTCCGTCGAATTTTTCAAGGCATTGCGTGTTGAATGGCGGAACTCAACACCAAGCCTTGGTGGCAGAGCGAAGACTTGAAAATATTAATAAATATGGGGATCGAACTCACAACTCTGAAGTTACAGTACACTCCTATACTCCTGCGCCACAAAGGCCTTTATTTATCTTCATCTTTTAACGTAATCGCTTAGTATTCGCTTTAGAAGAATTCTTAATATAATATTTCCATTTATTTATTTTATCTAGAAATAAATATAATGTATGTTATCCAATAAATTATGTTATAGGGTCAGCTTCTACTATTATTACTTTGATTAAGTTAAGGGACCTAATATGATGGTATTAAATGGATGCTCTATAATATACGAAATTGTGGAATGATATTGTTTTCTTTACAAAGTAAAAGCTTTTTTTATATTCTAGCTTCTAGAAATTTTATTTGGAAATTTAAAAAATGTCGTCCTGTTATAATCAAGAACGATGTAAGTTGAAATATCAATCAAGATATTTTTTTTATTGTTTGTTCTTTTTACATATTTTTTTAAGCTTACTCTACGTATAATAGGGCAGGCAGAAAAAACTTAGAAGCATAGTCTTAAGAACTTCGTTACCATTAAGACATTTACGCCCCACACTTTCCGTCGAATTCTGGCGGCATTGCGTGTTAAGTGAGGATCTCAACACCCGATTTTTGCCTTGATGCCAAAATCAAAGCGAAGAAATGAAAATATTAATAAATCGATTGAATAAATCGAACCCACAACCATCTCGTTACAGTCACACTTTTGCTTCTACGCCTACAATAACCTCTTCGCTCAAGTTTTCTCATATAAATATTATTAAATAACTTAAACGTCTAATCCACTGAACGTTAAATTGAATAACATGATGGATTCCCTCAGCGTCTGTATTATGAGTTGACAGAAGTAAATTAAGCGTATTAATCCTGAACTAAATTGCTATCCATAATATTCTTCGTAAACAAATTTGATTTTGGTCCTAAATTTAAATTTATATCTTAAATAAGTTATAAACGTTACAACTTTCAATATTAAGGATTATAGACAGTTACTTGAAAGCTTTGGAGGATGAATATAAAAAAAATCTTTTCTATATGATGTCATTGATAATCTACTAATAATGACTATTATAATTCATTTCTTCTCTCACGTGACAATGCAAAGCGCGGCGTTAAGTTCCGCCACTCAACTCATAATGCTTCGAGCGACGGAAACGGATTATCATACATTAGGCGCGCTCCCTACCCTGCTATTTGCGGGATACAGCGTGAAGCAAAAAAAAATGAAATAGAATAAAAATAGTATAAAGAAATGATGTAAAATGTAATACATGTTTTATATATCAAATTCAAACCGTAAATTACATAAATTAGCATTACAAAGTCTTTCCCAATTCCCTGAACAAAAATATTTTACACGTATCTTACAAAGTATTTTTATAATATATCGGCTTCTGTGGATTCCAACAAAACACCTACATGTGATGAAGCTATGTACTAAAAAGTTCCTGATACAATGCTATTTGGGGCCTCGTTCTTTCAATTTTTATATCCTCATGAGAAGTATGAACCATCCATTCATCCATAAAATATTCAAAGCATTCTCGTGCCAGTTTTAGACGGTACAGCTAAATTATTAGCCTTTGTAATAAATCGTTTCTGTACTTGTTTTATTTGTCAAGCACTGATGGATTGGACCTTCGAGTGCGAGATAAGGGAGGGGTCGAATTAAATGGTTTTCAACTCGCTTCTCTGTTGTATTCTATCTTGTTTTATCTATTATCTAGGCAATTTAACTTTAGAATGGTTGTTTACAAAGGAAGACGTATCAAGGTAATAATTTATGGAGATTGCTTCGTTATTTTGGGTAATGCGATCATAATTATTTTGATGAATAAATGCTATACTTTAGAACGATTTAACGTTACCTAATTATTACCCTTATTTTGTTCGACGGGGTACCGGACTTAATTTAAATGCTAATATTATATAAAGATTTTTACATATATTTTAAAATTATAACATAGTAAATGAATAATATAAAAATAAACCTACATAAAATTATGTAAATAAAAATCGTTACCTATTGGCTCTCGAACATGGGCTCTCGATGTGGTACTGTGACAGACACCCGAGGAATCTGTCCTTCTTGGACTTTTCCAGTTCCAGCAAGTCCAATTGTTTGTTGTTGATACAGTATTGCTCTCGGAACTCCTGTGGTCAGACAAAAAAATGGCTTATCTAAAAAAACACTGCAATATGAAATATCAATATAAACTTGGCTCCCTATTCTTACTTTCACTATATTAGGTGTAGTGGTGGGGGTAAATGATAGTGGAAATTGTAGGAGAAACAGAGATACACTTAAATTTAATTAAAACCTGCACTTAAATTACCCGATTCTGAAATTAGCGTGATAAACATACAAACCGACAAACAGAATAAAAATTTTGGATTTTCTTTCATTCATGCCCAAACCCAATAATAGATTTTTCCTTATATCTTCTATGGACAAACAGCGAGCAGTTGCAATTTTATTATATGTATAAATATATCTCATGACGAAAAAACCAAAGGCATATAGTCCTAAAGACACTACTGCAATTCCTCAACTTTCTCCACCTATTATTTTTCATTCCCATTCGTATAAAGCTATATGATCTCGACATTATCATCTTATGATATATCGTAGGATCCTTTTTTGGCTTTCTGCACTGTTTGCGAGCATCATCCATCAACCCAGTTGGTATAGCCTGATATATACATTACTCTTTGTTGGCGTGATTGAGATATATAGCATTATTGATTTTCTTATATAGCATTCAATTTTCTAAAACATAATCTATCATATTAGGAATATTATTAATTGAGGCCAACGTGGCTGGTTGTGGGTTCGATTTTCACTTGGGGGAATGAATTATTATTTATTGACATTTTCACTACTTTGTTTTCGCAAAATTCGGTGGAAATTGGGAAGTAGATCTTATCATCAGGATCCTTCAGCCTATCGCTGGATACATCGTGAACCTGAAAAATAAATATAAAAACTCTGTAATATTACCTGTTTGGAGTACATCGTTGTTTTGCTGGTTGGCCGCTCGTCGGTGGGCCTCTGCCGTTTTCTGCCCGCGTTTTCATCCTCTGATTCGTAACCCTTCGCTGAATGTGCTATGTCCGCCTGACAACGAATATTCAAATATTTATTAAAATTATTCCAATCACTACCGTTTTTACTATCAATAATAGGGTTTAATAAATAGGATGATGATGCCTGACATTGTATAAGTATACTAGAAAATAGAACTCAACAGCGCAAATTTTTTTATTTAAATTGATATTCTAACTTAAAGATTTTGAAATCTGAGAATTTTGGTCTGGAAACGCAAAGCATATAAGTATATAATAAGCGTTTATAAAATTGAAATATTACGTAATGTCTCAAATTTAGATGGAATGTCTTGTCTCTTATGTCTCTGATAATATTTTTTCTCTTTTTGTGTGTTAAAATTAATACATAAATGAATGTTTCATCCTTTTGAGCAATTAATAGAATTAATAACATTTATTAGAATAAATATAGTACAAATAAAATAAAATATTCATAGTATAGTAAATGAATCAAATTAGATAATAAAGTAATACAATAGAACTAAGTCGTTCCCCCGAAGCTATGGACTATAAACAAAGTTTGCTGAACTTTCGTTAATAAGCTAACTTAAACACTTTAGTGTGACCCAATATTTTATTAATTTAAGTGGTAGTTTGTAAACTTTTTAAATGACTTTATTTTCGTAGTACATATAATATGTTGTTAGAGTATATTTTGCTATGTATAAAATTATAAAAGATAAATAAAAAATAAAAGCTAACTAATTATTTTTGATAATGCAAAAATTGTAATAAGACAAATCTATGATTCTTAAAATTTTTGTCTGATTGTCTATCAGTCTGTTTGTACACGCTCATTTTTGTAATTACTGGCCTGTCGGTTATTATCGTGGTATTACTTCGTTAACATTTCTAGTAAAAGAAAATAATTTCAAGATAAAGAAAAAAATATAAAATACATAACCCCACAATATATTACCAGTAAGTTCCTAAAAGAAAAGAAAATGAGAATTACTTATCTTTTATTCCCCTATTTCCGTTTCCTAATAAAATGTCAAAAAAACTTTTATTATATACCGTGACATTTGTTGTTTTTGTTTCGAGTAATTTCAAACGAGTCGTGCTCTCATTTCATTTCCTCAGCTATAAACGGGACCTCCCTTTAGAATAACGAAATAAATTCTTCAAGTTCAAATGAAAAATAAACGAGTCCACGGTGACTTGTAATAGGATAATCTTTCTTTCATTTGAAGTCAAATTAATAAGATTCCTGTTAATTTTCGCGAATTTAAAATGGACTCTAAAATGGAGCTTTTAGTTAATTAATGGACTGTATAGAAGTTTTTGTGGTATAGTTTCCCCACAGGAATGGTAGTTAAAAATTATTTTAATGTTTGAAAACTCGAGGCAAAAGCTTGTGATTGTATACGAGAGGTTGAGAATTCTATTTCTACTCGAACAAATGAAATTAATATTTTCATTTCTTCGTTCTGGTGTCCGCTGTTTAATGCACTATGCCTCTAGAATTTAACACAAAGTGGGCTACGAAATGTCTTAACGATAAGCTTTCTTTGTCTACCCTGCTACATGCGGGATACAGCGTGAAGCTGAAAATTGCGGTGTTGAGTGGTGAAACATAACGCTGTGTTTGTTCTCGTTACCAGAGCAAGGGGAAAAAATCGAACCAACAACCGTCGTTTAAAGCCACTACGTCAAAATAGCCTCGGTCTGCTTGATATTATTGGAATATATTTTCAAGTTTTTCTTTATATATATCAGTACCTAATAAATATCAAATATTTAAATCTGCTAAATTAAATAAAAAAGATGGTTCTTATTCAGATGCTCAATTTTCTCTAAGCTGTTCCTGCAGTGAATTGTATACAAATTTATTACAATTTAAAATCACCGCAAAGCCTTTATTTGCATATCGTTTTCAGTTCACAACAATGAAACCAATTTCCTGCTCGGAGATTATAAATTATTTTAGAACCAATTCAACTAATCTACTTACTGATATTAGCAACAGTTTTTAATATTTTTTATTTCAACCCGCAATATCTCCAGAATTCGACGAAAAGTGGGAACCGGAAGTATCTTAAATCGAATGGAATGTCTTTACACTAGGTTCCCTCTGTCTACCCCCCTATATACAAAATATAAACTGAAGTTAAAAATATACATTATTATTTCCATAGGCTCTTAATTCATAAGTTTCCCCAAAATTAAGTAAAATTACCAAAACGTGCCTCCTATACGTTATACACTATATAAAGTTGCTTAAAGTGCAGCCAAACTTTAAGCCTGGTCCTTTTAGAGGGCCATCTACTTTAGTTCTCCAGAGAACTAGAACATCACTTTTCCCTTAGTTTCCAACGACGATATTAATTAGACTTAAGTAAGTTTCTGAATGGGAGAATCTTGGTCAGTGAGTCCAAATGTATTTATGTAGTTTAAGCATATAGTTACTTAATTTACTTTTTGCACTTATATCTAATATTTTTCGTTTTACTTTTAGATTTAATTTGGAATCGTTCATAATATATGAATACTAAAATCCAAATCTATGCACAATTGAAAACTTTTACAAAACTATATTACTTTTTAACTTTTAAAATAATACAATAATTTCCCAGCCTCACAATTTCAAGCGAAAAATCACCATAAAGTCTATTTAAGCTGCGATTCCAACAAAATCATCAAAAGTCTAATAAAGAGCGAAAGTAAACCGAATTTGAATAGAGCCTTCAATCAACGTTTCAAAAAAGATTTGATATTCTTACCTGTGTGGAAACCGACACGCCCGAGCCGCCCGCCCCGCCACCTGAGTAGAAAATAAAGAATTTTAAATTTCACATTATACACGCTCACTTTGAATAACGTTTGCGATTGCACGCTAAAGCTCGTTGGATTTTCACGCGTTAACACGTCAGATTGAAATGTGAAATGTTAATACTTCGTTCCTATTTGAAATTTACTATTTAATGAGATATGCTTAAAATGAAACGAAGGCTTAAAATTTCGCTCATTTTGACGTTTGATTCTTATATGAATAAACTAGCGGACGCGCGCAGCTTCGCTTACGTATTTAGGGGTGGATTCTAATAAACCATGAAACATGTGTTCAATGAAATATTTTTAAGTCTAAATTTCAAATTTTATAAAAACCGGTGGCGTTTTAAAGATTTTTCCAAAAAAACTTTCAACCCCTTATTTGCACCCTTAGGGGGTGAATTCTAGAAAACCATGAAACACATGTTCTATTAAATATTTTTAAGAGTCTAAATTTCAAATTTTATAAAAATCGGTGGCGATTTAAGAATTTTTCCATACAAACTTTCAACCCCTTATTTGCACCCTTATGGAAAGAATTCTAGAAAACCATGAAACACGCGTTCAATTAAATACTTTTAAGAGTCTGAATTTCAAATTTTATAAGAATGGGTGCCGATTTATTTTTTTTTCCATACAAACTTTCAACCCCTATTTCACCCTTTTAGGGTTAAAATTTTTCAAAATCCCTTCTTAGTGGATGTCCAGATTACAAAAGTAAACATCTGTCCAAATCTCATGTTTCTACCATTAGCGGTTACGGCTGTGCGTGCGTCTTACCTCAGTCAGTGAGGACAAGTCCTTTTATATATATATACTAGCAGACCCGCGAACTTCGTATCGCCTAACAGTCGATTTTTTTTAATATGTATTCTGCCATTCGCGACACCGGGTCAGCTAGTAAGATAAAAAAAATAAAAACTTAAATCATTTTTAATTCTTATAATATTAATTAAAAATTATAATAAAAATAACAATTTCCGATATCTTATTATGATGAATACTTATTATATTTTATTTTCTTTTTACTTATTCTAAATTCAGTTTCATTTTCATTGTAGTACTTTAGGGTACACGTTATTTTTTGCTTGGTTTTCTGGGGCGTAGACAAACAGAGCAGATGGTTTTCCAACACGGGAACAGGCAACATACAATAGACCATGCGAGAAACATGAGTTTTCTATATTAATACCACAAACACTTAATGACTGCCCCTGGGATTTGTTTATAGTCATTGCGAATGCCGTAGCCGTAGCAACTGTAGTCTTTTAAGCTCGAATGGTATGTCAGTTGAAATCATTGGGTTGCGGGGTGTCAAAAAAATCTTCTCCTTTATACTTTCCTTTCAATGTGATTTGTTTCTAATATGTTATTCATTATTTTTTTTTGTTGGTTGGTTGATATTTCGCAATATTCTAACTAAACATCCAAGCTTTAATTGAAGTCTGTGAGGCGGCAATCCTGGCAAATAAAGTGAGTTTAAAAATTCCTGTAGATAGTTCACGACATCATCTTCATTAGTTGCCGTATCAACTGATGATAATATGTTCATTACGCCAGGAATTCCATCTTGGAAATTGAAAATTAATTATTTACATCAGTGTGTTTGGCAGCCAGTAAAGCTCTTTCGCTCAACCATGGAATAAATATTTTTCAGCAACATTTAGAAGCACTTTATGAATGAGTTCATCTTTTGATTACGTTAACTGACAAAAACGATCAGGAAAGGTGATGCAGCCAGTCAGCGCATATATAGGAAGTTTGCCATTACCAATATCAATGAGTTGTTCAGAGAATATGTCTCCAGATTGATCATTTTGCAACATGACACGCATATTCTTGCTTAAATGTAATACCTTGACATGTTTCCACAATTTCGAGGACTTTAAACATGAATTCAGTTCATCAGCTTGCATTGAACGGAACCACTGGCAATCCTCCTCCTTATAATAAAATCATTGCGTCAATCACCACCAAATTGATTGGCAAACTGAGTTTTTACAATAACCTTACAATATTGGTAAGCTGAGTTTATAGATCCAATAGCAACACAGCTGTAGGCACTGCTGGCATCAATTGATGTATCGTAACAAAAAGCAGCTCGATTCAAATTTGCACCATTATCAGACAACTATCGTGCTCACGTTCATTGCAATCTTCACGTTCTGGGAGTATGATTAGATTCTTTTGCCTAAATTTGTCCACCGCCTTATAGAAGGCATATTTAGTAAGTCACAAATACACAACACTTTATTAATATTATAGAAATTTGTGGCTTTTAGATTTAATAGTATAGATGCTTAAAGAGACGTTTACATTTTAAGTGACATTTCGCCATAGAAATATTGACAAATATTGACATTAATAGACTGAGATCCCAGGGCCCCCAGACCTACATGATTTTAGCAAAGCTGAAATTTTGAGGATTGATAGTCTAATATGTACTTAAGACTGTATACATACTCTCTAACTTAAAAAACCTTCAGAGATAGTGCCTACTTAAAGCATACTTCCAGTTGCGTTAAAGTAGAAAGTCTCTTTTTTTTCACTTATTTATGTACCACACAAGAAAGAAAGTACAGAAAATGACAACAGAAAAAATGTGGATAACTTATCTCTAATAGAGATCTGTACCAGAAACCCTTGAATGTAGGGGATGTTAAAAGAAATGATTCGGGTGCGGTATTTTAATATAATGTTAAAAATAATAATAAACCTACATACAAATATACATAATATTAATCAATATTACTATAACTACATAAATATATACAATGACATAAAAGAGTTGAAACAGAAAAAGAAAATTATTAAAAAAAAGACAAAG